>JAPQNM010000667.1:0-12500 GCA_029783475.1 Metacarcinus magister | reverse complement strand
TGTGTTTCAGTTTGTTTGTGTGCGTATAAATTTGTCTGTGTACGTATAATTTTTTTGTGTGTGCATGTCATTTTTGACTTATTTCACGTGTGCGTATAAGTGTGTTTGTATGTATATTAATTTTCTATGTGCGTAAATGTTAAGGTTTGTTAGTTATGTGTGCGTATATTTGATTTGTTTATCATTGTTTTGTGTGCGTATGTGTGTTTAGGTCATGTGCGTATGTGTGCGTTTTACAACTATTTTTCACTATTTTATTATTATTTTGTGTAAGTTTGTGTGCGCATACATTCTTATGTGTGTATTTTTTCATGTGCGTATATGTAAGGTTGTGTGTATATTTGATTTTTGACTTATTTTGTGTGCGTATGTGTAAGTTTGTGCACGTATAAATTCCTACTCGTGTGTACTTTTGTTGTTTGATTGTCTATTATCTGATGTGCGTATGTGTGCGAAAATGTTCAAATCAGTCATGTGCGCGTTAATTCCCTATGTGCGTCAATGTCATGTGCGTGTATGTATGTGTACGTATTAGTCTGTAGGGTCGATGGGGGTGAGTTTGGCCACCACTAATTAAGCAAATACCATCCTAGAAAGTGTGCATTACTTTACAAACTGTAAATATATATAGTAGCTATTTTACAGACATTTTAAATCATAATGTAGTGGTAGGTTAGGTTAGGTTAGGTTCAGACATTTTAAATCATAATGTAATGGTAGGTTAGGTTAGGTTAGGTTAGGTTAGGTTAGGTAGCTATTTTACAGACATTTTAAATCATAATGTAGTGGTAGGTTAGGTTAGGTTAGGTAGCTATTTTATAGACATTTTAAATCATAATGTAGTGGTAGGTTAGGTTAGGTTAGGTTAGGTAGCTATTTTATAGACATTTTAAATCATAATGTAGTGGTAATAGCTAAGACATTTTCACACATCATTAGCTAGCTACTATTTGTGAAAAAACTTAGCTGTATGTTTGCTATTTAACACTTCTTAGATGATTGGAAATTCTTGTATTCACTCTTCAATACTATTTCATGAAGGCAGAAGGGAAGAGTACCTGTAATTTCATGAAGGTAGAAGACAAGAGTACCTGTAATTTCATGAAGGTAGAAGACAAGAGTACCTGTAATTTCATGAAGGTAGAAGGGAAGAGTACCTGTAATTTCATGAAGGCAGAAGACAAGAGTACCTGTAATTTCATGAAGGCAGAAGACAAGAGTACCTGTAATTTCATGAAGGTAGAAGGGAAGAGTACCTGTAATTTCATGAAAGTAGAAGGGAAGAATACCTGTAATTTCATGAAGGCAGAAGACAAGAGTACCTGTAATTTCATGAAGGCAGAAGGGAAGAGTACCTGTAATTTCATGAAGGTAGAAGGGAAGAGTACCTGTAATTTCATGAAGGTAGAGAACAAGAGTACCTGTAATTTCATGAAGGTAGAAGACAAGAGTACCTGTAATTTCATGAAGGTAGAAGACAAGAGTACCTGTAATTTCATGAAGGTAGAAGACAAGAGTACCTGTAATTTCATGAAGGTAGAGAACAAGAGTACCTGTAATTTCATGAAGGTAGAAGACAAGAGTACCTGTAATTTCATGAAGGTAGAAGACAAGAGTACCTGTAATTTCATGAAGGTCTACTACACGCTGTAGTATGGTATGGAAGTGATTGCATGGAGTGAAAAGGAGATAGACAAGTTGAAAGTAGGGCAGAATAGAGTAGCAAGAATGGCATTGAATGCACCAAGGTATGCAGCTGTAAAAGCTTTGAGAGGTGACATGGGATGGAGTACGTTCAGGGAGAGGCAGATAAAGGCAACTTTGAGATATAAAGTTAGGCTGGAACGAATGGAGAATACAAGAATTGCACGGAAGGTGTATTTGTGGAATGTAAGGAGGAGTAAATGGGAGAAGAAATGTCTGAACATGGTAGACAGGAGTGGCATGCTCGTTAGGTGGGTGCATAAATTTTGTGAAGGGAGAGAATGGTTGTATGAATGGAAGATGATGAACAGAAGTAGAGAAGGGTTAGAGTGTGTCATGGGTGGAATTTGAGCCTACGTGTCAGAGGTGAGCTCCCATGGGTAAAGTACGTTGGGGGCTTGGAATGTTTAACTGTGCCTACGCACACGTGGGGACGCTAATTTTAAGCCGAATATTTATTCGGTGAGTCACAAAAAGTAGCCGTGCCTGACCCAATCAGATCAGGGCATTCTGGACAATGGGTGAGTTGAAACCAAAATGCTTTATCTCCATGGGGTGGTATTATCAGGCTGGGAGACATTTTCTGCATGCAAGCAGGTCTACTTAATTGTAGAGATAGTTGCATGATGTGTAACATTTACGCGCATGTTAATTTGGGGTTGTGTTATGCGAATTAACACAACCAGAGTGTCGCCTTCTGGCAGCTTGTGGCATGTCCGTGACCCGAGCTGGGTAGCGGCGAGCCGTTTTGACCCGGCCGGGCGGGAGGTCAGTTTGTGTGGAGCGGCGACTGAGAGAGATCAGGTTGGGGTGGAATTCTTTTTCCACGCTGTTACTCGCGTCGCCATTGCAATCTTGCATAGTCCAAAGGGTGGACTGCAGTTGCATGGTGGCGTGAGGAATTGCGTGGAGTTTCTTTGGGAAGAAACTGGTGGGGATTAGGTGGTGAGTGAGGTGGAGTAAAGGTAAGTGGAGCCACGTGGAGCCACGTGGAGCTAGCTAGTGGAGTTGCCTTTGTGTGGAGAGGCTGAGCTAGTGAGTGGAGTAGCTAAGTGGAAATGGGAGGGCCCATATTGCCACGTGCTCTGAGTCCTTGCTGTGTGAGGCGGTGGAGCCTTGCTGTGTGATGTGGAATCACGTACAGCTACTCAGAGTTTAGCTAGCTGTGTGGAGTTGCCTTTGTGTGGAGTAGCTAAGTGGAAATGGTAGGAACCATCTAGCCACGTAACTCTGAGTCATGCTGTGTGAAGTGGAATCACGTACAGCTACCAGAGTTTAGCTAAGTGGATTAGGTGGAGTTGTCTCTAAGGGGAGTCTGGTTTTGTCCTGCCTCATGAGAGAGAGGAATCGTCTGGGTGAGACTGAGCCTTTATGTGAGTCTAGCTGTGTGGGGAGAGGTGGAGTTTCTTGGAGTTTCTTTGCAGAAGAAACCGGCGGTGGGGATTAGGTGGAAGGGTGGTGGTGAGTGGAGTGTCTTGTGGAGCGGTGGAGCTACCCACGCCTGCGAGCCGCCCACGCCCTCGTGTGTACTCTCGCGCGCACCCACGCTGCACCTACGCGCCTACTCCCGCGCGCGCCCACCCCCTCGTGTGCACGCACACACTACCTCCTCGAGAGAGGAAGGTCTTAAGTGGAGTAAGGAAACTCGTAAGGCTTACAATTAAGTTTTATAGCCAGGTAGCGAGTGAATGGGGTGTGAGTCTTAATCATGACTTCTTTTTCAGGGTGAACTTATTTAAATAAACTAAAGAAGTATGTCTACTTGTTTACTTAGCCAAACACTCTGGGTACATTAAGATTTAAACTTAGGCCCTACAGAGCCTCCGAAGGTGAGTGAATAGAGGTTGGTGTCGGAAGGCTGGTACATATCCTACAGTTTTATCATCACGAGTTCTACATAATAATATATTGCTACTTACTTACAATAAATATTGTAAAGGGAGTGTAGACAAAAAAAACCCTACGACAATTGGAGCCCAAACAGGGACTCGTGAATGTAACCCAGAGTGTGTTAAAGTAACTGGACGTTGTCCTTACGCAAGTTAGTGACATACTAGCTAGCATGTCGGTCTGTGGCAGGCTGATGCTGTGGAAATGGGAGGGCCCATATTGCCACGAGCTAGTGATAGCTCCGGATATATTCCGGCATTGGTGGCTTTTTGCCACGAGAGGACCAGAGGTAGTGCCTCTGAAAAAAAAATGGAAACTGGCACTGTTGTGAGGCAGTGCAGGGCATTTTTTTGTCGCGTTTACTGGCGAGTAAACGTGAGGTCCAGTCAATGTTACGTGCATGGTGTCTAAGGCGCATGGTGTGTTGCATGGTGTGTTGCATGGCGTGGTTGAATAGGATAAATAGGCAGGTAGCCAGGATTATTTTTTTCCACTATGTTACACCTGCAATTTACACCACATATTTACCATGTACACCGTGTTAACATACAGGCACTCCATAACACTTGAAATTAAATGTGGTATAACAGCCTGAGCAAGCCTAAGCCAGACCAAGGCGCCGTGCCCTAGAGTTTTCCCTTAGTATGAAAACTTAACGTAAATATGGGGTTTTTCCTCGTGGGCGCCTCGTCTTGTCATCTGAGCTAAGGGTAGAGTGACATACACCACAGGTATGATCGAGTGAGTGTCTGGATTCTAATAGGTTGCATGACCAGAGCCAGGTAGCATATAAGTCATGGCTAAGAAAATGTCTGCAGCAGTTTTTTTTTCATGGCAAATTTTTTCCCTTGGTAAAATTTTTTCAAGCAGGGGCGAATGTCATGGGTGGAATTTGAGCCTACGTGTCAGAGGTGAGCTCCCATGGGTAAAGTACGTTGGGGGCTTGGAATGTTTAACTGTGCCTACGCACACGTGGGGACGCTAATTTTAAGCCGAATATTATTCGGTGAGTCACAAAAAGTAGCCGTGCCTGACCCAATCAGATCAGGGGCATTCTGGACAATGGGTGAGTTGAAACCAAAATGCTTTATCTCCATGGGGTGGTATTATCAGGCTGGGAGACATTTTCTGCATGCAAGCAGGTCTACTTAATTGTAGAGATAGTTGCATGATGTGTAACATTTACGCGCATGTTAATTTGGGGTTGTGTTATGCGAATTAACACAACCAGAGTGTCGCCTTCTGGCAGCTTGTGGCATGTCCGTGACCCGAGCTGGGTAGCGGCGAGCCGTTTTGACCCGGCCGGGCGGGAGGTCAGTTTGTGTGGAGCGGCGACTGAGAGAGGTCAGGTTGGGGTGGAATTCTTTTTCCACGCTGTTACTCGCGTCGCCATTGCAATCTTGCATAGTCCAAAGGGTGGACTGCAGTTGCATGGTGGCGTGAGGAATTGCGTGGAGTTTCTTTGGGAAGAAACTGGTGGGGATTAGGTGGTGAGTGAGGTGGAGTAAAGGTAAGTGGAGCCACGTGGAGCCACGTGGAGCTAGCTAGTGGAGTTGCCTTTGTGTGGAGAGGCTGAGCTAGTGAGTGGAGTAGCTAAGTGGAAATGGGAGGGCCCATATTGCCACGTGCTCTGAGTCCTTGCTGTGTGAGGCGGTGGAGCCTTGCTGTGTGATGTGGAATCACGTACAGCTACTCAGAGTTTAGCTAGCTGTGTGGAGTTGCCTTTGTGTGGAGTAGCTAAGTGGAAATGGTAGGAACCATCTAGCCACGTAACTCTGAGTCATGCTGTGTGAAGTGGAATCACGTACAGCTACCAGAGTTTAGCTAAGTGGATTAGGTGGAGTTGTCTCTAAGGGGAGTCTGGTTTTGTCCTGCCTCATGAGAGAGAGGAATCGTCTGGGTGAGACTGAGCCTTTATGTGAGTCTAGCTGTGTGGGGAGAGGTGGAGTTTCTTGGAGTTTCTTTGCAGAAGAAACCGGCGGTGGGGATTAGGTGGAAGGGTGGTGGTGAGTGGAGTGTCTTGTGGAGCGGTGGAGCTACCCACGCCCTGCGAGCCGCCCACGCCCTCGTGTGTACTCCCGCGCGCACCCACGCTGCACCTACGCGCCTACTCCCGCGCGCGCCCACCCCCTCGTGTGCGTGCACGCACACACTACCTCCTCGAGAGAGGAAGGTCTTAAGTGGAGTAAGGAAACTCGTAAGGCTTACAATTAAGTTTTATAGCCAGGTAGCGAGTGAATGGGGTGTGAGTCTTAATCATGACTTCTTTTTCAGGGTGAACTTATTTAAATAAACTAAAGAAGTATGTCTACTTGTTTACTTAGCCAAACACTCTGGGTACATTAAGATTTAAACTTAGGCCCTACAGAGCCTCCGAAGGTGAGTGAATAGAGGTTGGTGTCGGAAGGCTGGTACATATCCTACAGTTTTATCATCACGAGTTCTACATAATAATATATTGCTACTTACTTACAATAAATATTGTAAGGGAGTGTAGACAAAAAAACCCTACGACAATTGGAGCCCGAACAGGGACTCGTGAATGTAACCCAGAGTGTGTTAAAGTAACTGGACGTTGTCCTTACGCAAGTTAGTGACATACTAGCTGCATGTCGGTCTGTGGCAGGCTGATGCTGTGGAAATGGGAGGGCCCATATTGCCACGAGCTAGTGATAGCTCCGGATATATTCCGGCATTGGTGGCTTTTTGCCACGAGAGGACCAGAGGTAGTGCCTCTGAAAAAAAAATGGAAACTGGCACTGTTGTGAGGCAGTGCAGGGCATTTTTTTTGTCGCGTTTACTGGCGAGTAAACGTGAGGTCCAGTCAATGTTACGTGCATGGTGTCTAAGGCGCATGGTGTGTTGCATGGTGTGTTGCATGGCGTGGTTGAATAGGATAAATAGGCAGGTAGCCAGGATTATTTTTTTCCACTATGTTACACCTGCAATTTACACCACATATTTACCATGTACACCGTGTTAACATACAGGCACTCCATAACACTTGAAATTAAATGTGGTATAACAGCCTGAGCAAGCCTAAGCCAGACCAAGGCGCCGTGCCCTAGAGTTTTCCCTTAGAATGAAAACTTAACGTAAATATGGGGTTTTTCCTCGTGGGCGCCTCGTCTTGTCATCTGAGCTAAGGGTAGAGTGACACACACCACAGGTATGATCGAGTGAGTGTCTGGATTCTAATAGGTTGCATGACCAGAGCCAGGTAGCATATAAGTCATGGCTAAGAAAATGTCTGCAGCAGTTTTTTTTCATGGCAAATTTTTTCCCTTGGTAAAAATTTTTCAAGCAGGGGCGAATGTCATGGGTGGAAATTTGGGCCTACGTGTCAGAGGTGAGCTCCCATGGGTAAAGTAGGGCTTGGAATGTTTACCCGTGTGCCTACGCACACGTGGGGACGCTAATTTTAAGCCGAATACTTATTCGGTGAGTCACAAAAAGTAGCCGTGCCTGACCCAATCAGATCAGGGGCATTCTGGACAATGGGTGAGTTGAAACCAAAATGCTTTATCTCCATGGGGTGGTATTATCAGGCTGGGAGACATTTTCTGCATGCAAGCAGGTCTACTTAATTGTAGAGATAGTTGCATGATGTGTAACATTTACGCGCATGTTAATTTGGGGTTGTGTTATGCGAATTAACACAACCAGAGTGTCGCATTCTGGCAGCTCGTGGCATGTCCGTGACCCGAGCTGGGTAGCGGCGAGCCGTTTGTGACCCGGCCGGGCGGGAGGTCAGTTGTGTGGAGCGGCAGACTGAGAGAGGTCAGGTTGGGGTGGAAATTCTTTTTCCACGCTGTTACTCGCGTCGCCATTGCAATCTTGCATAGTCCAAAGGGTGGACTGCAGTTGCATGGTGGCGTGAGGAATTGCGTGGAGTTTCTTTGGGAAGAAACTGGTGGGGATTAGGTGGTGAGTGAGGTGGAGTAAAGGTAAGTGGAGCCACGTGGAGCTAGCTAGTGGAGTTGCCTTTGTGTGGAGAGGCTGAGCTAGTGAGTGGAGTAGCTAAGTGGAAATGGGAGGGCCCATATTGCCACGTGCTCTGAGTCCTTGCTGTGTGAGGCGGTGGAGCCTTGCTGTGTGATGTGGAATCACGTACAGCTACTCAGAGTATAGCTAGCTGTGTGGAGTTGCCTTTGTGTGGAGTAGCTAAGTGGAAATGGTAGGAACCATCTAGCCACGTAACTCTGAGTCTTGCTGTGTGAAGTGGAATCACGTACAGCTACCAGAGTTTAGCTAAGTGGATTAGGTGGAGTTGTCTCTAAGGGGAGTCTGGTTTTGTCCTGCCTCATGAGAGAGAGGAATCGTCTGGGTGAGACTGAGCCTTTATGTGGAGCTAGCTAGTGGAGTCGTCTCTGAGTGGAGTGACTCTGAGTCTAGCTGTGTGGAGAGAGGTGGAGTTTCTTGGAGTTTCTTTGCAGAAGAAACCGGGTGTGGAGCTGAGGTGGAAGAGTGAGGAGAGTGGAGTGTCTTGTGGAGCGGTGGAGCTACCCACGCCTGCGAGCCGCCCACGCACTCGTGTGTACTCCCGCGCGCACCCACGCGCACCTACGTGTGTACTCCCGCGCGCACTCGCGCCCCTCGTGTGTACGCGTGCACGCGTACACACGACCTCCTCGAGAGAGGAAGGTCTTAAGTGGAGTAAGGAAACTCGTAAGGCTTACAATTAAGTTTTATAGCCAGGTAGCGAGTGAATGGGGTGTGAGTCTTAATCATGACTTCTTTTTCAGGGTGAACTTATTTAAATAAACTAAAGAAGTATGTCTACTTGTTTACTTAGCAAACACTCTGGGTACATTAAGATTTAAACTTAGGCCCTACAGAGCCTCCGAAGGTGAGTGAATAGAGGTTGGTGTCGGAAGGCTGGTACATATCCTACAGTTTTAATCATCACGAGTTCTACATAATAATATATTGTTACTTACTTACATAATATGTACGGATGACAAACCCTATGACAGTGCACCTCATTATTAACAACTCCATACTGCTACGATCGTAGTACTGAGTTAGAGCGCCCCCCGAACGTAAAAAAAAAAACGGGGGGCTGGAAAGCATAATTGTCATTGCATTATTAAACATCATCAAAATCATGGCGAGTGTGTTAGAAAACTGTTGAAATTCAAATCCCAGACTTTGCCGTAGGATTCCCGACTCGGGGGGCGTTAACGGAACCTACAGTCATTTTAACAGGTCAATGAATGAAAATTCAAATCTTTCGGGACAAGATCAGGTACACTACATAGCTTTACTCTGCTCTGCTGCTCAACAAACTAATAGAAATGCAGTACATCTTTAGACATTTTGATCTAAGCGTGAAGAAACACCAATTTTACCCATAGGTACCACACCGTCCAGTGCCGCGACGGACTCAACCAGCCCGTGACAACTCATATGCAACCGCGCATCGGTCCTCATTCACTAAAATTAATGGATATGCAACATGCCGTTCCAGACTGAACTCTAACCTGACTCGCGAGTGAATTCTGACACATTGGTTGCATATAGTGAATTATCGAGTTGCATATGAAAACAACACGAAAAGAACAACGACAAGAGCCCACTAGGGTAATCCGCTTTACTGCTAGCTAGCACCATTCAATTATCTGATAATAGGATTAGTTATAATGTCATCAATTTAGCCTTATCATATGCGGCATTCTATCACCTACACGATGGTGGTTACAGTTTTTCTGAATAACGTTTGGTGCTTCCGTAATAGCGGGTAATACTACAACATTGCTAAATGGGAGGATCACCGCTACACACACCAACCCTTGTCTCTCCCGGCTCTAAACGCCGGGAACCCGTCTCATAAGCGTTAATTAACAATAATTCACTACTGCTACAAGACAATTAAGGCCTTTTCCTATGTTTTCAGATTGGATTGGTGGTGCAGAGTGAATATGGTGTAATATACAAGAAGACATTTTTCAAATCTATATTACCCGAGAACCAAAGGTCAATAAGAAAATATTTTTATACCAACACCTAAAGGCCTTTTCCTGATATACCGTCAGTTTAAGTCTAGAGTGTCTGTCATTTTTCAAATGTTTATTTCTCGAGAACCAAAGCTCAATAAGAAAATATGTTCATACCAACACGAAGGTCCTTTCCTAATCTACCTTTAATTAATTGTGTCGTCATGTCTGCATTCAATAGTATTTTGTTTAATTAAATTAAACAACGTTCGGTCCTCCCTCCCTCCTCCCGCAGTCTCAGTGCTTGACTTGGTTAGGATGTTGAACAATGTCACGCAGTGAGGTGCGACGGCCGGCAATCACCGTAACGCTCTCTCCTAGTGGTGACAGGTTTCCCTCTGTGCGACAATGCTCTGTTGGTCCTCACCTCCACCGCAGTCTCGCAATGATGAATGTCGCGCGCAGGTGCCTGCCTGCCAAAGCGCAGTAGTCCAGTGGAGGTGCCCGGTCCCGGCAAATCACCCTACGCTCGCTCCAGGTTTCACTCTGTGCGACAATGCTCGGTTGGTCTCACTCCCGGCAGTCTCGGCCATGAGTGAATGTCCGCGCGCTGGTGCCTGGGCTGCCTAAAGGCAGAGTCAGTGGAGTGCCTGCCGGGCCGGCAATCACCTAACGCTCGCTCCAGTTTCACTCTGTGCGACAATGCTCGGTTGGTCCTCACTCCCGCAGCTCTGGCATCATGAGGAATGGCCCGCGCTGGTGCTGTGCCTGGCCACAGGCAGAAGTCAGTGGAGGTGCCCGACCGGTCGAAAATCACTCTAACGCTTCGTCTCCAGGTTTCACTCTGTCGCGACAATGCTCTGGTGGTCTGCTCACCATCCTCGCAGTCTCAGCAATGATGAATGTCCCGCGCTGGTGCCTGCCTGCGCAAGGCAGAGTCAGTGTGAGAGTGCCGGCCGGCAACATCACGTACGCTCGCGCGCCAGGTTTCACTCTGTGCGAATATGCTCGGTTGGTCCTCACTCCAGCAGTCTCAGCAATGAATATTCTCGCGCTGCTGCCTGCCTGCCCAAGGCAGAGTCAGTGGAGGTGCCCGGCCGGCAAACTCTCGTAACGCTCTCTCCAGCCTTCATGCACTGTCTTGTGCGACAACGCCTCGTTCGCTCCTCCCAGCAGTGTCATGGAGGAGGTGGAACAGTGTCCTCGCGCTGCCATCGTGAACACAACACACACACCACAGCGCGACGAGAAACCCAAGCAGAGTGTGTAGAATGAGCTGCAACGCTTGCCTTCTCCTCCAATTTTAGTACGGAAAGCTCAGGACTTAATTGTGTTACAGTTGCTAGAGCTAGATGTAACCCTTGGTTCATTCCCGCGCCTGCTCGTCCGCAGTTCTAGCTTCGGGAGCGGACGAGTGTTGGCACTATGAGACTCACAAGTCTGGACTAGCCAAGAGTGCTACTATTGAAATGTTGTAGTCTCAATATTACCAGACAACCACATCACTAAGAAAACTGAGACAACACCATCCGTCCTTCGTGTCATATGACCATACTGCATATCGTGAGTATAAAAGTGATAACAATAAAATCACATTCTCTGATAAACAAATAATTCGACGAACAAAAAAATAGCCCATAAAAATTTTTTTTTTCACATGTTTGCTTCAACTCGCTGTAAGCTTCCCTTTAATTACCCCGCATGCTACTTTTTCAAGCCCGGATTCCTAATCTAAACCTTTGCCGATCCCTATGATGTACCTATAAGTAATGATAAAAAATATTCTAGCCGGTAAAAAAGGCAGTACCATCCCAAAAATTAAAATCTACCCCAAAATGGCCAACGCCGGTTTTCCAGGATTTGACTGAGCGACACTTTCACCACACCATATCTATTTTTCTGATATCATAAGTGTTTCATACCGTAGGAATCAGACGCAACTTGGCACCACTTCGAACAATGATTATAAAAATGGAAGCAAGCACAGTCAAAACGGAATTAGCTGACGAGTTGCAGTACAGACATGTCGACCAAACATATGTATTATGTGCGGACTATGTGTCATTCTACCTTATTATCTCGTCATAGATAAAGTCATTATGACATTTATTTGAGCCTGATCATATGCGGCATTCTATCACCTACACTGATGGTAGTTTATCAGTTTTTCCTAATGACGTTTGGTTGCTTCCGTAATACCGCTAATGCAACACCATTGATAAATTAGACCCTCACGGCGACACCAATCAACCAACCAACCCCTCTCTCCCTGCCTCTCCCGCCCGCCCGCCGCCGGGAACGCGTCTCACATAGCATCATCATGCAGCTGCTGCCGCTACAGACATAATAATAATAATAATAATAAGGACGGGGGAACGAACACACACACAACAAAAAAAAGTCATTACTAAATCAATAATATTAAACCAAAGTTTTTTTTATAAGTCCAAAAGCGCAACATGATAGGCTTGTGGCACGCGATTAAACGCAAACAGATACAAATCAAAAGGGTGGTCAGAAAAATAAATTCGATAGATAAATTTAATTCACAAACCAACTGATATATTGTCAAATGTCGCGGCCATGAAAGTGGAAAGGTGCACCTCATTATTACAAACTCAATACTGCTACGATCGCAGTACTGAGTTAGAGCGCCCCCCAACATTAAAAAAAAAACGGGGGGCTGAAAGAATAATGCAGTGCATTATTACACAGCATCCAAAATCATGGCGAGTGGGTTAGAAAACTGTTAAATTCAATCCAGACTTGCCAGTAGGATTCCGACATCGGGGGGCGTGACGGAACCTACAGTCATTTTAACAGTCAATTAATGAAATTCAAATCTTTCGGGACAAGAAGCAGGTACTACTACTACTACTCTGCTCTGCTCAACAAACTAATAGAATGCAGTACATCTATTAGACATTTTGATCTAGGCGTGAAGAAACACCAATTTTACCCATAGGTAAC
>JAPQNM010000665.1:57500-62651 GCA_029783475.1 Metacarcinus magister | reverse complement strand
AACTCCTCCTGCTTCATGTACCCCTGTCCTCTTCCCCACTCTTCATTCAATCTCTACTACTCCATCCCACATGGGGCTTAGCCGCCAGGTGCCACAGAAATTGTTAGAGAATTATCATCGTCATATAATGAGGTCACAATCTGTGTCTGTACTGCAATTCTTACACACACTTCACTGTGGCCTAAATCGTATGATCCAACGGGAGCGTAAACACAGATGGTATCTATTGAGGCCTATCTGTTTCTTACTATGTATTAACGACTCATATGTGCTAGCTCACATTCTAATGTATCGTCTATGCTGATGACACTGTAATCTTTATCACAACGGACAAAAATCAATCGATTCTGTACGATTCACTCGCATGAGTAGAATAAATTTAATAAATCAGTGGATAAAAGCAACATCAACAGCGATTGATTTTAATATACTGAAACCGAATATACACTTATTTTTCAAACATGTTCACTAAGGCATGGACATGCCGCCATTATTGTTAGAAAGTAACGCTATAGAACGAGTTCATCATACAAAATTCCTGGGTGTACATATTGACGAAAACTTACATTGGAGCTACCACATTAATGATGTAGGTATGAAAACTGGCTAAAGTTGGTCGTGCTGTATTACTATAGGGTCCGTCATCAACTCACAACAGAAGACAGTTTATTAGTATTTATATACATTATGAGTTATCCTCATATGACTATACTGCAACACTATCTCATTTGGTCGTGTTGCACATGGCCATCCTTCTTAAATAAATTAAGAATGCTCAAACTAAAATCATGTAAAGATGTATTACTTTTTAATGGTAAATAGATTCTACGTTACGCATATGTATCCTCTCTACATAATCTTGAATTATTCAAACCTCAATCAGAACATGACTATTCTTTTACTGATCTACAGAGAAACATAAATCTTATCCAGGAAGCAAAATATTTAAATTCATAGTAAACTACTCACAACACAAGACGTACACATATCAATCTACTAGTTCCTCTCAGCTCCGCACAACTTCATTCAATACCAGCTGCCCATGTGATGGTCTAAATTAAGGAATTACTATAACTGCAGACATTAAAAACTGTAAAAAGAACAATATATCTCATTCAAAAAGGAAAGTAAAAAGAGCATGTATATGCATCCCAACAAACACATGAAAAATGGCATTGTCATCTCAATAAGATCAAAAATTGGATCGTTATTGTATATATGTATAGTTGTATGTATTTGGTACATGATGATTCAGGAATACAAAACCAGTGTTTGTTTTTTCTGCGTGTTTATGAGTTTGCTATGACTACATGAAAAAATTACGAAATATCAAGATGAACCACTGTCTGTCCACGAGCTGCTGCACGTACAGACCGTGACCTGGTTAAATTATGTATTACTTGTGCATTGATTTGGGTGAGTGTGTAGATAATAAGGAAGGCAATAAAAGTATACTTATTACTTACTTTGAGCATGTACACAGACCCAGACACAGCATCAGACACAGACATCACAGCACAGAACAGACACAGACACAGACACAGAACACACAGAGACCGCAACAACAACAGCACAGACCACACATACACACACACACACACACACACACAGACACACACAACGACAGACCACACACACACACACACACAACACAACACCACTAACACAACACACAACCACACACACACACACACACACACAACACACACAACACACACGCAAACACACCACACGCACACACACGCACGCACACACACGCACACACACACACACACCGCACATCACACACACGCACACTACAACACGCACACACACACAAAAAAAGCCACATTAGCTTGAAGGAACCATTCATTCATCCTCCTGACAGATACCTCTTTTTTTTTCGTCCTCTCATTTCATATTGAATTTATTGTACCCCAACATTTTGTGTGCTACATTAAATATTATATTTTTCAACACACCGAACCATCACACTAATCCCATAGCAAAATAGCAACACCTTCAATAATTGAACAAACGGTCATACACCACTTGATAATAACTTGTAATTACGATCCCGTGTGTGTGTGTTGTGTGTGTGTGTGTGTGTGGCTGTGTGGTGTTGTGTGTGTGTGTGTGTGTGTGTGTGTGTGTGGTGTGTGTGTGTGTGTGTGTGCGTGTGTGTGTGTGTGTGTGTGTGTGTGTGTGTGTGTGTGTGTGTGTGTGTGTGTGATGTGTGTGTGTGGTGTGTGTGTGTGTGTGTTGTGTGTGTGTGTGTGTGTGTGTGTGTGTGTGTGTGTGTGTGTGTGTGGGTGTGTTGTGTGTGTGTGTAGATGTGTGTGTGTGTGTGTGTGTGGGTTGTACTGTGTGGGGTGTGTGTGTGTTGGGTGTGTGTGTGTGTGTGGTGTGTGTAGTGTGGGTGGTGTGTGTTGTTGTGTGTGTGTGTGTGTGTGTGTTGTTGTGTGTGTTGTGTGTGTGTGTGTTGTGTGTGTGTGTGTGTGTGTAGTCTATGTGTGTGTGTGTGTGTGTGATATTGTGTGGTGTGTGTTGTTGGTGTGTGTGGTGTTGTGTGTGTGTGTGTGTGTGTGTGTGTGTGTGTGTGTGTGTGTGTGTGTGTGTGTGTGTGGTGTGTGTGTGTGTGTGTGTGATGTAGTGTGTGTGTTGTGTGTGTGTGCTGTGTGGTGGTGTGTGGTGTGTTGTGTGTGTGTGTGTGTTAGTGTGATGTTGGTGTGTATGTGTACATTACATTCACTAATACCCGAAGGTTTTTCTTGCTTCCAGATAACATGTATAATTATACATTGTGATTCGTGCTGAAAGTATTGAAAGTATTTACAATGAGTTACACATATCTGGTGATACATAGTCTATACATCATCTATACAGTGTCCTGACGAGGGGTTGAGGGGATGCTATTCAAAGTTAGTGATATTGCCAGAAGATAAATATTTTGTAACTGTTCTATATATTTTTATCTAAAGCTTTAAACCATCAAAACATTATGTGCAAAAAACAAAGCGTGTGAATATTGATGATAATATACCCGCTTCACACTAAACACAATTATCCTGGTATATAATGTTTTTTCCGTAACCACTATGTGTTATTACATCCTCTATATTAGATTAATGTTGATATTTCTACCCTCGAAATGTACAAATTTTAATGTCATAGTTTTTCAATGACACTCTATACACGTCTATTAATTGCTTGTACAGACATGATGTTACCTATACATTGATGGAAATCAATCGTTGATACCAAAATTTTCAAGTTTATAAATCCGTACCTGTAAAAAAAAAGAAAAAAAATAGTTTCCCTGACTATTTGAGTATGAAGCAAGCGTATACACACGTCCCCATCAACAATGTCTCCTGGATTGAACATAGATTCTTCAACATATGTGGACGACAGTCGTACGATGGAAATAAACAAACATTGTTCTATTCCGTAGTGACACCTCGGTCCTAAATCTATGATGAGTGGTCGGTGTAGCACAATCGATGAACATCACAGTCCAAAGTCACGTTGTGGGATATAGGAGAATAATATGTATAGAAGACTGTACTTACCTTGCCTAGAGCGTAGTGGTGGTGGTGGTGGTGGGTAGCAGCTCAGTGCCAGCGGCTCTTCACCTGGGAAAGAAAAGACCCAATGGTAAGATTTTATACATTATGACAAAAGACGATTAAATATACTTCTGCTTAAGATCTCATGTGGCGTTTCCTATGTATACACACACACACACACAACACAGCACACACACGCACAAAACGCACACACACACACACACACACAGCACACGCACATGCGCACACGCACACGCAGACACACACGCACACGCACACCACACGACACACACACGCACACACACACACCCACACAGACACACACGCCACACCACACACACACCACACCACACACACCACACCACACCACACACACACGCACGCACACACACACGCACACACGACACACACACACGTACACACACACAACACATAACCGTACACACACACACACACACACACACACACACACACCACACATCAACGCACGAATAAACCAGAAGGATATAAAAACAGAGAAAAAAAAAGAAAAACAAAAATACATAAACAAAAACATCACAACCTAAAAGTAAAAAAAATAAATAAAAAAAAAAAAAAAAACACAAACACACACACACACACCATACAACACACACACACTACACACACACACACGACGTACACACACACACATTACACACACACACACACACACACGTACAACACTTCGTTAAACAAACGTACACACACACGTACACACACACGTACACCCACGTACAAACTACACACGACGTACACTACTACACACACACTTACCAAACCCCCCCCATCACACACACACACACACACACACACAACACACACACACACACACAACACACACACAATAAAGCACACCACACACACACACACTCCACACAACACACACACAGGACTAGAAAACGAAACAAAACCTTCATCTCTCGACCCTTCTTAAAACACAACATCGGGAGGGAGAACAATGCTAAATGAGCTTCACTCCGTCCTCTTATTGACATCATCATCATCATGATCAGTACGCCTCCGGACGCCCCTCCCCCCGGGAACACCTAGCCAGTACATACATAAGTCGTTATGGTGTCAAGGACTCACACCAGTCACCAAGTTAATCAGTTTATATCAATTTATCGTGACCAAGTTAGATAGCTGACCGCCGTAGGTAATGTTTATCCGTGTAACTCCACTACCCTGTTGTCCCTTACCCTGGCACCCTCCACTATGGCCTCCTGTCAAAACAAGGGTAAAGGCTGATGTAAGGGGCTGTAAGGGGCTGTAAGGGGGTTGTAGGGGGCTGGCACCCTCCACCATGGCCTCCTATCAAAACAAGGGTAAAGGCTGATGTAAGGGGCTGTAAGGGGAGTGTAGAAGGCTGAAGGGGTCTGTAGTGGTCTGGCACCCTCCACTATGGCCTCCTGTTAAAACACGGGTATAGGCTGATGTAAGGGACTGTAAGGGGGGTGTAGAAGGCTGAAGGGGGCTTTAAGGGTCTGGCACCCTCCACTATGGCCTCCTGTTAAAACAAGGGTAAAGGCTGGTGTAAGGGGGTGTAAGGGGCTGTAAGGGGGGTGTAGGGGCTGAAGGGGGC
>JAPQNM010000665.1:50000-52500 GCA_029783475.1 Metacarcinus magister | reverse complement strand
TCTACGTTGCCGAGTTTTGCTGTCACGCATCTCACCCTCAAAACAGCTGTACAGGGAGTTATTTGGGTGTCATACCCCTGCTCTGGTAATTGTTTACGAGCAGTTCGTCGTTGGTGATTTATTTTGGCTTCTAGCCTATTGTTTGCTATTTGTGTGTGTGTAAATATATTCGGGGTATCATACTCCATGATTTTTCTTCCCCACAACTCTATAAAAAGATAATATTAATTGGTAGTCACCTCGGCCCTGACAGTATCATTGATTACTATTCAATATTTATACCATAGGGAACAACAAAATCCTTCTACGTCACTACACTACAATTCATAAACAAGTTGTTATAGTGTCATAGTTAGTGTGAATATATTTAAGTTTTCTTCTTATGTTAGTATTTCTCATAAAAAATGTACATTAAACTAGGGTAACACAAGTAGTTTTCTCCCTTGATATTTATTATAGTATTGAACTATTTGAAAACATTGTAGCAAGGTTCTTTCATGAACACTTTGTAAATTTGGGTAGAGGTGTTTCTATTGTGTTATATTAATGCATTAGAATATTATGTCCTTTAAATACTGCATTTGTGTTAGAAATAAGAAATGTTTCATTCCAAGCAAGGGGAAGGTTTGATTTGATTTAATAAATTTATTACATCCCAAGGGGTGACAATCCTTGTTATTATAATGAGTCCATTATAAGATACAGTGGCACTTGTGTCTCGCAGCGCACGTTTGGCAACAACATTAAATGAACAAATAGACAAGGAGGAGTTCAAGAAAATAACTCAAACAGTCAATAGATAAATAAACAATTGAATATATAAAATAGATATATGAAAAATATTAAATGAATGAGTAAACAAATAGATAGATGATGATGATAATAATAAAAATAACAATAATAATAATAATAATAATAATAATAATAATAATAATAATAATAATAACAATAATAGTAATTATAACAATAATAATACTACTATTAATAGTAACATTAGTAATAACAATAACAATAATAATAATATTATTAATAATAATAATGTTACGGCACACCCCCCTTTTTCACTTCCCTCCAAGGCAGGGTGTCGCCAAACACGTTACCTCTCCTTTACCTGAGGTAACGCTCTCCTGGGACTCGTGTAGCGGGCGTTGGCGGGACGGGAAAAGGGGTTTTTTTAACACAAATCACACACAGACAACATTATTCCTTTCCTGGTATATTTACAAACAACACGCTTACAGGGTACAGCACAACATTACAGACTCAGGGCACAAAGAGTTCTCCACAAGAGGTTCACCCAGAACACACAGCCTCCACAAGTCCACACACAGCAGCCTCCACACAGCCATGCTGGCCACCCACCCACCTCGCGAAGGCGAAACCTAAGGAAGCAAGGGCGCCATTTCTCCGGCCACCCTCTCCACTTCCCTCCAAGGTACCACGCCCTTCACGCGTCCAGGAGTCAGGCAACAACCTCCACACAGCCAGTCAGCCACTCCCTTAGTGAGGACAGGCCTAAGGAAGCCAGGGATGCCATTTCTCAGGCCACCCTGTCCACTTCCATCCAAGGCCCTGCCCTTCACTCGCCCAGGAGTCAGCCTTGCACCGCTGTGTCCCTCTGTCTCTGTCTCTCTCACACTCCTCACTCTCTCACTCCCTCGCTCCTTCTCCTTCCAACAACCAGCCACGTCTCTCCAACACACCCCACCACGACTGCGTATCGCTGAAAACACAGATACGTAGGTCGCCTTATCTCTGACACATGTCAACTCTCACACGGACCCCTACATCCTCAGGGAGGCCTGAGTGACCCACCGCTCCCTGCCTCCACACAACTACACTACACAATAACTACACCGCTACAACACTATTTACATGCTAAATGCGTCGTCGCAACACTATCCCCCCCTTTACAACATAGGCGACCCGCCTATAACTCCACAACCACAGAACAAAAAAAACATAACACATGAAATTAAATAAAAATACAATCTTCCTCGCCACACTGCTACACCATCAGTGAGGCGGTGGCGCCGTCCTCTTCGCCCGTCTTCCTCTTGAGCTGCCCTGGACAACCGGTTTCCGCTCAAGGGGAGGAAAGGTGCCTGCTGGCCACCCACCCCCCTCGCGAAGGCGAAACCTAAGGAAGCAAGGGCGCCATTTCTCCGGTCACCCTCTCCACTTCCCTCCAAGGTACCACGCCCTTCACGCGTCCAGGAGTCAGGCACAGCAGACACGGCTCATCCACTGGCCCCTTGAGGTTCTCACTGTGCCCAGTGCCTCCCAAGAAGACCACCCGGCATGGATTCCCCTCCACGGCGCCGTCCCTCGACTGCCATGGCTCCAGTGTGGCGGACTGGCGGCCGCTTAGGCTGCCTGGGGCCACGGGAGTGTTGCCTGCTGCAAAACTCTCCCGCCCCACTCACAGCTCTTTCCACGCGCCCCTCGGTCTCCGCCCTTACCTCTGTGAGAGACTAGCCAGCTCATCACAGAGGCCCTC
>JAPQNM010000665.1:32500-37500 GCA_029783475.1 Metacarcinus magister | reverse complement strand
CAGAGGAGTGACGTGCGTGACCTTGCTGTAGTAATGTCTGTGCCCCTCTGGTGTGGGCGGCTGGGTCGGGCTAGGTGACGCGTTGGGTCGACTCGTAGTTGCCAGACGTCACAAGATACATAGAGCGCGCCAAATACAAATAGGGATACAAGGCAATGATATATATAATAAATACCTCAGCTCCCTACACTGCTCGGCCACCACCAACGAAATGTCCCTATTTCGAAAAACACCGGGTGAAACGAGGACACCCGTGGATGGTGACATTACTGTGCAGGAAACTGAGACATCTAAAGAGAAAATACATAAATAAAAAAAATGGGTGGCACGCATAAAAATACATACATATAAATGCAAAAATAATAATTTACCTGACAAAATAATTAAATACTAATCTATGCACTCTACTATAGACAAACAAATACATATATGCATAATACATGAGTAACTTGGTGCATAGGAATTAAGTACAGGTAGAGGTATTCCTGGAGCTGAGGAAATAATGGCAAGGAGGAGCAGAAACTGTAGTGTCAGGAGTGGTGTTGTGTGTGATGTGAGGTGGAATCACAGCAGAATCGAAACCCTTGGATACTTTCTTTAGGGAGTCTAAATGAGCTACTGACTCCTCTAGAGACTGAAGGTTCAATAATTTGACTTTATTCCCGTGCAATTTAGCAATCACTCTGAAAGGGCCATTAAATTTAGGTTGCAGCTTGGATGACGTTACGTTTACGAGGGAAAACACTATGTCGCCAACATTAAGGTTGAAAGATGACGCATCCTTGTTATGGTAGGCAATCATGTCCTCTTTGGAAAGTGAAAGTGATTCTGCAACTCGTTGGTGAATCTTTTGAAAGGATGCCACAGTAACCTTAAGATAGTCATCCATATTATATACTACACTTGGAGACTCTGAAAATAGGTCATATGGGAGGCGTTTATCTGAGCCAAAGATGACAAAATGAAGAGTTTCTGCAATTGATTTATGAATTTGTGAGTTTAGAGAAGCCATGACCTGTGGCATATATAAATCCCAAACTGTGTCTGTGGGTTGAACAAGTGAGCGAAGCAAATCAAGGACTTTTCTGTTAAGACGCTCGACTAAACTGTTAGAACTGGGTCTGTACGGCAGAACAGTGCATTTCTTAATATGAAATTGCTTACAAAGAGCATCAAGAATTTGATTGACAAATTCTGTACCATTATCAGAGAGTAAGGTCTTAGGGGTGGTAATAGGACAAATTATGTTGTTAACAATGGCACGAGCAATAGTCACAGCAGATTTATCTGGAAGTGCCACTAAAATAGAGAATCTTGAAAAGTGATCAACTGCAACAAGCAAGTATCTGTTACCTTTTTCAGTAATAGGCAATGTAAGAAGATCAATAGCCACTAAATCCCATGGTTGAGCAGGAACTGGGTAGTTCAGAATAGGGACGTGAGAGTGAACATTACCTTTGTTAATGGCACAGGTATGACAAAGATCTATGTGTGCGTTGATATCAGTACGCATAGTGCGCCAAAAATACTTGAGTCGCGTCTGAGAGAGGCATTTTTCTTTACCTGGGTGGCCAGCATGAATGGAGTCATGTACAATCTTAAGAATTTTAGGCACGATAGAATCAGGAATTACCATTTGATGAATAATTCTGCTTGGTTCATTTTTTCCTTCCAAGGTAGTAATTTTATATAACATACCATCTTGCAAAATGTATGAGGATAGTGAAGTAATCTTATCAGGAAGATCTGAATCATCACCTGACTCTAGAAAATAGATTAGCTTGGAACAGAACAGATCATCACGCTGTGCATCAATAATGTCAGTTTGAGAAACTGTCTCCAGAACTGCTGGAGCAGTGGTAATAGGAAGGGCATGAGCAAAATTACGTGACAGTGCATCAGCTGCAAGGTTTGACTTGCCTTCAATGTATGTAAATGTAGGATTAAAATCTTGAATTGTAAGGAACCATCTAGCAAGACGTCCTGTAGATTTTTTACCACTGAATAAATATTTGATAGCTTGATGGTCAGTGAGAACTTCAATGGGGTAGCCATGTATAATGTAACGGAACTTTTTAAGAGCCCATACAACAGCTAGTGCTTCTAAGTCGGTGACTGAATAATTTTTCTCTGCCTTGTTCAGAAGGCGGGATGCAAAAGCAACTGGGCGGTTTTTACCGTCATATTCCTGCATAAGGAGTGCACCAAGGCCTGTATAAGAAGCATCTGTATTCAAGATAAAAGGTTTCTCATAGTTAGGATAAGCAAGTACAGGGGCAGTGGTGAGTGCTTGTTTGAGAGTGGCAAAAACATGTTCCTGTTCAGTGGAAAATTCGAAAACAACATCTTTCTTAAGAAATGCAGTTAGTGGAGAAGCAATAGACGTTTATTTTTTGATAAAACGTCTGTAATAACCAGCTAGGCCAAGAAAACTGCGAATTTCATCAACATTAGTAGGAGCTGGATAATCTAAGATAGACTGTATCTTGTCCTGAGACGTATGAATACCATTGGCATCGATGACATGGCCAAGAAACTTAATTTCTTTCTGAAGAAAATGGCACTTAGAAAGTTTTAACTTTAGGCCAGACTCAGCAAGACAAGAAAGAACCTTTTCTAGTTTCTGAAAGTGCTCAGGTACATCTTTAGAAAAAACAATTATGTCATCCAGATAAGAAAAGAGGGTGTTACCCAATAGACCTGAGAATATTGAGTTAATTAAACGTTGAAACGTTGAGGGCGATCCAACTAATCCCATCGGCATACGTTTGTATTGGTAATGACCTGAAGGAGTACTGAATGCAGTCATTTCTCTACTTTCTTGAGAAAGATCAACTTGATAAAAACCTGAATAGAGGTCTAAGGTGGAAAAAACTGAATTATTGTCACCTAGTGACTGAAGAATTTCCTCTAGAACTGGCATGGGATAACGTGGAGGAAATGTTACTTTGTTTAGGGCACGAAAATCAACAACAGCTCTCCATTCATCATGAGACTTCGGGACAAGAAACATAGGGCTGTTGAAGGGACTGACCGAAGGTTCAATGACACCTTGTTGCAGCATATCAGATACCATGCTTTCAACAATCGCTTTACTGCTATGAGGCATTCGGTAGGCAGGAATGTACACAGGCTGAGTATTTTCTTTCAGTTGAATGTGATGTTGAACAATGTCAGTTTTACCCAAAGCTTCTCCTGGGAGAGCAATAACTCTACGGTATTTTGATGATAAATTCACCAGATTTTCCTGTGCCTCTGGAAATTGGGTTGGTTGTAAATGTGACATGAAATCAAGTGTGTCAGGAATATCCTGAGTGGAAATCATATCAATAACATTCTGTGGGTACTCCAAAATATTAACATGAGCTGGATAAGTTAGAACAGTGCAGAGTCGTGTTCCAGCAGACAAGTTAACAACAGATTTAGTAGTATTAACTACAAACAAACTTGAACGTCTTCGCTTTGACAGTGTACAAAGAGCTGAGGGAACTGCAATGGCTCTGTGGGTTACTGACTCAGGCAATGTAATTGCATCAAAATTCTCTGCACGAAGAATTTTTATATTAACTTGAGTAACAGACAGTGGCAATAGTTCTATTTCTGTCGAAACTATGCCATGACGTAAGCGTGCAGACTCTTTCATTACCTGTTCAAGAGGTATTTGAGGTGTTGTAAGCTGAGAAGTATCAGTCTGAATAGCAGCAATGTATTTTGCACGTCTTTTTGACTTAGAGACACGACCGTGGGAACGTCGTGTTCTGTTATGTTTATCTGTAACCTCAGCAGGAGTGGCCTTGGGGTCATTAGTAACATCAGAATGCTCTGCACTATATGGTTCATGAAATAACTGAGACAAGTCAGTGTGAAAAACATCTTCAGGGTCAGCAACTGGAGGCTGAGATAACTGAGACGAGTCAGTGTGAGAAACTTCTCCAGTGTCAGAGACTGAAGGTTGAGCCGAAGAATTTTCACCATTAGTGACGTTTTCAGATATGACCTCGTCCGAGGAGAGAACAGGAATTTTTCTGTACCTGTAACGGAGCATTTTAACACCTGGAAATATATCGACATTATTTTTAGTTAGATCAGGGCTCCCTAACAAGATGTCAGCAGGTAGGTTAATTCCATCAACGATGTAAAATACAACAGGAAGAGGTGCAACGTCGTTGAGCAAGTACAAATGAAAGGGGTGTTTCCTAATAGCAGATATAGAAGATGAACTCACTCCACACAGGCGGATGTCTGGTGGATCTAAAGCAAGGATGCGGTTGCCTTTTATACGCTGAAAACAATCTAGAGACATCAGACTGACTGAAGCACCAGTGTCGATAAATACTTTAGCAGGACGACACATTATTTCTGCTTGTACAATTAGGGTAGAGTTCCAAGTATTGCTAGAGATGGTACATAAGGGGAGTTCTGTCTCGTCAACATGAGAAGAAGGCTGGCTAGGACGGTTCTCTAGTCAGGAACGAGATGATGATGCCTGATTCTGTTTTGCAAGAGCATAGCATTGACGAGAAGAATGATAACCTTGGCCATGATACTCACAGTATTTACTTGGTTCGTTACTTTTCCTATAGTAACATTTGTTAGCAGTGTGTCCTCTCTTGTGACAGTGAAAACAAGTTGGTGGTAAAGGGACTTAGACCTTGAACGTGCCTGAAAATTAGACAGTGAATTAGTAATGGGTGGTTTAGTCTGTGAACGAGCACGGTCTGTTTCCATAGAAATGGGAGCCATATACGTCTCACCAAAATAATCCTTGAATTTATTCATGAAGCCAGTAAGGGTGTCTGTGGGCTGGTATAAGATGGTAGCAGCCTCTTGTTGAGTCTTAGGGTGGAGGTGATTCATAAAGTGCAAATAACCAAACAAGGAAATGACATCTTCAAACTTAAATTTGCCGTCGTCTTCAACCCAAGGGGAATCCTTTAAGTGCTGCCTAAGGTTCAGCTTAAAATCAGAAGCAGCCTTAAGGGCTTTAGTAGCTGGCAAAA
>JAPQNM010000665.1:2500-27500 GCA_029783475.1 Metacarcinus magister | reverse complement strand
CTCCGTGGGGCTTGGTGGTATAAGGGTTGCAGCCACGCCAATCTGAATGGTTACCAACATGAAGGTGAATACACCACCACCACCGGCCACTCGGGTGAAGGTGAAGGCATCTACTGGCAACAATGGAAGGGATACAGATATTCCCTAAGAAGGACCTCCATGATGATCCGGCCAGCCTTTTGATGCATTCACATCAACTATATTCCATTACAGCATGTTGAACACGACATATTAATTATAGACTGTTACCATTCTTTTAATATATTGTGATTATATTCCTTTAGCATTATTCAAAGACTATATAATAATTATAGACTGTTACCATTCTTTTAATATATAGTGATTATATTCCTTTAGCATTATTCAAAGACTATATATTAATTATAGACTGTTACCATTCTTTTAATATATAGTGATTATATTCCTTTAGCATTATTCAAAGACTATATATTAATTATAGACTGTTACCATTCTTTTAATATATAGTGATTGTTGGATTTAGAACGGTGTTTTGTGTTTGTTCACTTAAGTTTAGTTTCTTTATTAGTTACCCTGGAAATGTCACTGCACTACCGTTTCCTTTATACTCCCTAAGTTCCAGTAATATTTCAGTGGTTTGATTATACCCTCCTATTGCTTATATTGGAAGTGACTAAGAATAGAAATATACTTTGATAGGTTGCATTAATAGGTGGTAATGTTTATTGTTTCTATTGGTGGGTATTTCAAGTCATGTATGTGTTGTTATTTCGTTCACTTAAGATGTAAGTTTCTTTTAATAAATTAGAGGCCAAAGGTGACTAATGGTGTTTGATTCTACCGGTGGACTCTCCCTCTACATTTTACTTGCTGCACAATGTGGGCTTAAGAAATCCCCACAGTGATTATATTATATTACCGTTATCTAGGGATGATATATTAATTATAGCCTATTATTATTATTATTTGAAGAAATATATAAATGACTTTATATTACCGTTATTTAAAGATGAAATATCAATTATAGCCTATTATTATTATTATTATTATTATTATTATTATTTGAAGATATATAAATTATTTTCTATTACCAACATTTTAATTATTTAAAGATATATTAATTATAACATTATAATTATCATTATTTAAAGATATATTAATTATAACATTATTATTATCATTATTTAAAGATATATTAATTATAACATTATTATTATCATTATTTAAAGATATATTAATTATAACATTATTATTATCATTATTTAAAGATATATTAATTATAACATTATTATTATCATTATTTAAAGATATATTAATTATAACATTATTATTATCATAATTTAAAGATATATTAATTATAACATTATTATAATCATTATTTAAAGATATATTAATTATATGTTTTGTTCATATGTTAAAATAAACATATCTTCAAATACCAGTAATGTATTGTAATTAATATATCTTTAAATAATGATAATAATAATGTTATGATTAATATGTCTAAAAAAAATGATAATAATAATGTTATAATTAATATATTGTCTTTAAATAACGGTAATAGAATATAGTTTATATATCTTTATATAAAAATAATAATAATAATAATAATAGGCTATGATTAATATATCATCCTTAAATAACGGTAACAGAATATAGTTAATATATATTAAAAGAATGGTAACAGCCTATAATCAATATATCGTCTTTTAAATAACGGTAATATAATATAATCAATATATTTTGAAAGAAAAATAATAGGCTATAATTAATATATCATCTCTAAAAATCACTATTATATAATATAATATATACTAAATAATAAAGGAATGGGTGAGTGGATGGTCTCTCTCTCTCTCTCTCTCTCTCTCTCTCTCTCTCTCTCTCTCTCTCTCTCTCTCTCTCTCTCTTTTTTTTATTTTTTTTTATTTAAACATAGTTAACATAATACATATATATATATATATATATATATATATATATATATATATATATATATATATATATATATATATATATATATATATAGGTGGATTATAAGGGATATATATTACATGAGGCTAGCTAAAGAGGCCCTCCTTCGGGAGAGCTTCTATCTGAAAGCTAGCCTATTTCTGGATGGAAATACACATGAGTTGTCTTTTTTGTTTTTGTTTTGTTTGCGCACTTAAGGAGGGTGTGTGCGACACCACGAGTGGGCCGCTGCCTTCACTTGCTGAGTTGTCATTTCATGGACTAGAACGTCAGCTGTGAAGGCATTCCACAGTGTTGCTGTGGCCCATGTGAAGGCGCGTTGACAGCTGGCTGTGTGGGTCCGCGGGACATCCAGGAGGAGATCACTTGACACCACCGTCCTCGTGATGTGCTGGTATCTCCTCCATGGGACCCTCAGGGCTGTCAAGTGCGGTGTGTGCTTCACCTGCGCCTTGTGCAGCACTGTGAGGGCACCAATTCTTCTCCGGTGCTCCAGGCTGTCCAATTGACAGGCGGGACCGGGAGTGTCGTGTTGGCGCTGGTATTGCTGTTGTTGCTGTTGTGGCTGCAGTTGTTGCTGCTGCTGCTGCTGCTGCTCTCGCCTCTGCTGCTGCTGCTGCTGTCGCCGATGCTGCTGCCGCTGACGCTGCTGGCGCTGCCCCTGGTGGTGGGGTTGTAACTGTTGCAGCTGCTGCTGGTCACAGACTTGCTGTATGAGGCGCTCTGCTCGCCTCTGAACCTTGTCCAGCAGCGTGAGGTGACCCTGGGCGCTGCTCATCCAGGCGAGGGGACTGTACTCCATGACTGGCCTCACTTGAGCTTTGTACAGTCTCATGAGGCTATCAGCGTCGAGCAGGTGTCTCACGCGACGCAGGAGTGTCACCCTCAGGGAGGCCCTGTGCGCCACAATCTCCAGTTGGCGCTGAAAGCTGAGTCTTGCATCAACCTCCGATCCCAAGATGTTGATGGAGTCCTTGATTTCGAGGGTGTCGACCCCGAATCTCAGCTTTCCCTCCAACAGCTTGATGTCCTCCCTCGAGCGTGATATCACCATGGCCTGGGTTTTCTCAGCAGCAAATTTAACTTGCCACTTTCTACCCCAGACCAGGATATCACCAAGTTGGCGGTTGGTGGCATATATATATCTCTCTCTCTCTCTCTCTCTCTCTCTCTCTCTCTCTCTCTCTCTCTCTCTCTCTCTCTCTCTCTCTCTCTCTCTCTCTCTCTCTCTCTCTCTCTCTCTCTCTCAGAGGTTGAGACAAATTAGCAGACACTATAATGTGACGTGTTAGGTTGGGAGATCATGGTGCCATGTACACTACCATTAATAATGATTTCATTACTCAAACAAATGATAGATTCATCATGTTTGTAATATTAAGAAACTTTTGTGACAAATATTTGCTATGTATCAACTAAATAAACATTAATACTATGTAGAATGTATTAATTGATGTATTAAATGACTAAGTTTAACACCTCATTGGGTTACTGTCATCTCCAAAATTTGATGAACCAGAATGCTTACTGATTAAATTGAAAACATTATCTATTACTTCCTCAAGTTCATAATTTCCCTGTTTCTCATATCTAATTTTGATAATAGAAAAGAACAGATTAACATGAAAGTCACATCAAAATTAAAATGGTAACAAACTGAAGGAAGAGATCAACAAACTTAAAATGGGTAAACCTTTATAACTAGTGTTGGTACAATATGGATATAAATATGAAGTGGTACATACTATACATAGTGTACTCAACACATCTGTCAAGGTTTCAGGCGGTGATCACCATTATAACCAAATATAACACATGTATGGCAACCCAGAAAAAAAACCTGGGGTGAAATGCCTAACTTTTGGCTAATATGATCTCAAAAGCTTATACAGTATAACCGAACCTAACCGAACTGAACTTTCAAGACGCTTTGCGAGGTAAATAATGGTGAACACTGCCTGAAACCTTGACAGATGTGTTGAGTACACTATGTAGGGGAGAGCGGGGTAAGTTGAGCCACAGGCTTTTACTCATATTTGAAAAGCTGGACCAGAGAACTAACGCCATATATGAGGAAGCAATAACACTACTCCAACCCTCCCCACATTGTTTCAAGCCTAGCAGCAGACGCTGATGAGCTGCCCCAAAAAACATTTTTTCAGCTCTAAAAGTGAAAAACTATGAAACAGGAATGTGCTAAGCTTATTCATATATTATTTAGATATTGCTTAACATCTTAACTTCCATGTATAGCATAACCTTAAGTGCATTTGCAGGGAATAAGTAATAAACCCAGGCATGTTGTTATTAGGTGATACGTGGACATATATTAGAAAATCGAGGATGGAGTAAGTTGAGCCACAACAACTGGGGCAAGTTGAGCCACCACACTACTGATAAAATTGTGTATCTACTAGCCATGCAAAGATTATTTTCAAAGCCTAGCTGAGTATTAAATTTTAGAGTAACACCCAATTAAATTGTTAAGCGTATTGAAAATGTTTTAAGTATTTATAGGCTATTAAAAAAAAAATTGACTTGCTATACTGGATTGTCCTTAAAACAAAGAGTATTTCCTCCTGATATGAAGAAGGATCTAGCAAACCATGTCAAATTACTGCCAGATATTTTCCATGGATTGTCAGTAGAAAGGTGTTGTTTATTAGCTTATGAGTTTGCCAAAATATATACAATAAATACTTGCTGTCATAATAGGTTTCCTTTATGTATTTCACAGCATTTAATAAACCTCTCTTATGCAATTAAACTTGTTTCTTTTGTTGTTTCATCATTTTCATAACTTAAAAAAAATAACCAAGCATGGAACAACTTGCCCCATGGGGTGGCTCAACTTGCCCCATGGGATGATATTATTGAGATATTATTTATAAGTGACCGGCATGACATTAGGAAAGGAGAAATAAAGCTGAAAGTGGCTTCAAGTATGCTTGAAAGATGGAATTTTCAGATGACATTTAAATTTGTATTAATTACGCTTGTGTTTTAGAGATAACTTACGCAAAGCGAAAAAGGCCTCATCTTACCCCGCTCTCCCCTATAGCATGTAGTACGACTTCATATTCATATCCATATTGTGTGAGCAGTAGTTATGCAGATTTAGCTCCAAATGTTTTGTAATATGGTGTTTAATGATATAGTGAAGAAGTTATCTAAGGTGTTGATCTGCAGACTGAGTGAACACCTTTCATTAAGTTTGTGCTCACTACGTAACAATGGTATCCTCTCCATTCCATTGTAAGCAGACACTGAAGTAGCCTTTCACCATTACTATGATACTACTAGCTGACAACCTGTACCTTTTTGGTGTACACGCACACCATGCCACACGTCATATTCATGTAATGGTACGCAGCTTGCAATTCAAGTACCTATGTTGGATCTTGTAGCAAAAGTTGTATCCACAACACACAACACACAAACCCCCCAAACAGGGCTCCATCTAAGTAATAGTATGCAAAATTTAAACTAGGCAACTCTGTGTGTAATAACGTCACCCAAAACAAGGGAGGGAGGGAAGGAGAGAAGGGAGGGAGAGAAGAGAAAGTGATTGAAAGAACTGGAAGGGAATGAATGCAAAAGGGAAGTCCAAGTCCAAGTCCAAGTGTATGTTGTTGCCTAAATTATAGTGGAGTGGTAGGAAGAGGTGGTGTGTTGGTGTAGCGGGACTTTTGATGTACACGAGTCACTACTACTACTACTACTACTACTACAGTACTACTACTACTACAGCAGGTAACAATTGTTGTGTTCACCTGTGTATGCTTGCAGCCATCTACGACCTAGGCACCAACATCTGCAACACCTGCAAATTACCGACAGAGACTGACATCACCACAGCAGAAATGTTTGCCCTTCATCAAGCAAAAAGAAAATCAGGGCACACACACTGCTCCTCCCTCTCCTTCTCATCATCGACCAAACGAACCTGGGACTTCATACACTCAATGGAAGGACAAAAGACCAAGCAACATTTACCATTAAAACTACTACCTAACAACTTCTTTGCCAAAATTGGATGTCATCCCACTCTGTACCCACCCACAGACTTCCATGAAGTAATAAATAATGCGACATCAAATCCAGCCATCCAAGAACTTGCTCAGTCTTTCACTGAAAAATAAATAGATGAAGCCATAGTCGCCTTAAAGCTAAGGAAAACAGCGGGACACGACCATATACCTTATGAATTCCTCACCCATCTCACACCTCCCTTCAAGAAAGCCTTCCTAAACATTTAGAACTCCAGCTGGCTCTCGGGAGAGTTTCCATCATGCTGGAAGAAATCAGTAGTGCTCCCCATCTTGAAATGAGGAAAGGATCCAACATCACCATCATCTTACAGACCAATATCCCTCCTCTCTTGCATTGGGAAGTTATTAGAACGTCTGGCATGCACAAGGCTTTCATGGTGGCTGGAAGAGAAACAATTATTAAAAGAGGAACAGTGTGGATTTAGACAGAGAAGAGGCACTCTAGACATCCTGGCCCAAATAGAATATCACATATGTGACACCTACAGGAAAAAGCAAGTCATCACAACACTCTTTGTTGACTTGGAAGGGGCGTTTGATATAGCTGCTCATGAAGGCATTTTATATAAACTAGCAAAGATGGGACTAACAGGTACAAATCTCACATGGTGCAAAAATGTCCTCACAACCAGAACATTCCAAGTAGCTGTAGGTGCATCCAAGTCCTCCACCTATTCCATAAAAGAAGTGTCCCACAAGGATCAATATTAAGTTCACTACTATTTAACATATTACTGTCAGACCTACAAATCCCCCCACATTCCCATCTCCTCATATATGCAGATGATATAACCATAATTACAAGAGTGGGGCCCCAACACTCATACAAGCACAGACCCAAGCACAAGAAGCAGCCACAGCACTGCAAGACTGCCTGAACTCCTGGAGCCTCAACATCAGTCCCTCCAAAAGTACACTTATGTGCTTTACACTCAAATCACTACAAATACCACCAAGAATCAACATAGCAGGAGACCCAGTCCTTTACTCCAGACTTCACAACTTCATTGGATTAAGACTAGATGACCCTAGACTCACCTGGTCTAACCATATAGAACACCTCCGGACATCATGCAGCAAACGTCTTGACGTCATGAAGAGACTTGCAGGGGTCAGCTGGGGGGCCTGCAGAGAACAAATTCTACATTACTACCTAGCCATCATCAGAGCAAAAATAACCAGAGCTGGGCGTTGCTGCACCGAGTTGCGCCTTTGCGACTTTGCCGCACTATGGATTTCGAAGTCGCAAAGTCGAAAGTCGCAAACGTTTTGAAAAAGTCGGACTAAGCAAAGTCGCACCGCCAATTTTCCGCGACTTTTGCCGCGACTTCGAACAGGAACAAAAACGGCTGTTTTAACCCACGAACGCATTTAGCTCATTTAAATGGACGAAAAGTTGGTAATTTTCAAATATCCTTAATTATTATACCTTACCATCTAATTACAGGTTTTTTTATACGAATTACAGAGAAAACGTTATATTTTGCTGTTGCACAGCCAGATTTTCATACTTGATGTAAACAACGGACTGGTTGGTGGTTGAAGAGAATGGTCTGAAAAATATTTGCAAAATGTCTCACAAAAAGTAAGTTATATGTATTTATAGGTACATAAACCTTTTAATTTTACTTGACAGGTGTATTATGTAAGAGAGGAAAAACTGAGACATAGACATGGATAAGTTTGTGACAAGGAGCAGGGATAGGAGCAGGAGTTTTTCTGGCGACAGTGCAGCCAGTAGTAGCTTCAGGAGCAGCACTCCTATGCTAAGTGAGAGCAGTGACAGGAACAGCCACATGCCTTTTTTTGTGTCTGAGACTCTGACCGTGGAGGATGAGGAGACAGGGGAGGCTGGCGACCAGAGCCAGGAGGGCAACGAGAAGGCCGTCAAGGAGCTGAAAAGCTGCTTGGAGACTCTTGAGAGGTAAGAAAATCGCCGCGCCGCTATAGTAAAGTAGCAAAATTAAATGTAATTTAGTGGAGTCGCACCGGGGAAAAAAAGGTCGCAGTCGCAAAGTCGCAAAGTCACAATTCGCACTGGGGTTGCCAAAAATAGAGTCACAAAGTCGCAGTTGCACCAGATCTGGCGGCAAAGTTGCAAAGTCAAAGTCGCACCTGAAAAAATTTAAGTCGCGCCCAGCTATGAAAATAACCTATGGTAGCAGTCTGTATGGATCGGCAGCTAACACCATGCACTCTCAACAAGCTGGATACGATTCACAACACTGCTCTTAGGATCTCAATGGGAGTCATGAGGTCCTCACCTATCGTCTCCCTGAACGCAGAGAGTGGCATCCCACCCTTAGCCACCCATAGAAAATACACGCTTTGCCAACATCATCTCCATATAATGACCCTGTCTCCACCACACCCCCTCATCACTCTATACACCAACTTTGGGGTGAACTCACAGTCACCAGTCTGGATCCCAGAATCAAGACAGCCTCTGTTAGTCCGAGCCCTAAGGACCTACAACGTGCTCAGGACAGCACCACCTCAGCCACAACCTACCAGGTCACACTCCCCCATCCAACCATGGAAGGACATCACCAGTATGGTCGCTCTTCATGTACCAGATCTTCCATCCAAGAACACAGCAACCATCCTAGCTGCAGCACTGTTCCTTCACCTCGACCACAACAGATACCAGAGCCACCACAACATATACACAGATGAATCTCACTCACCATCCTTACCTTCCACAGCTGCTGCCATATATCACCCTCAGAACACCATCTGCAACACCTGGAGGCTGTCCCCCGAAACCGTTGTGGTTACTGCTGAGCTGTTTGCCATCAGTCAAGCTCTCGTATATTTACACATCACCTACACCAGCTGCCAGTCTGTCATGTATATTTATACAGACTCACGCTCGTCGCTGCATCTCTTCCTCTCCAGCCACCCATTAACATCAACAAATTTAGTTCAACAGACCCTCATCAACATCACTACACAAGGATGGGAAGTAACCCTTCAATAGGTGTCTTCACATAGAAATATCAAAGGGAATGAGATAGCTGATGCTGCTGCCAAGATGGCCCTAACCAAGGATCTTTTACAGTATAAGATCCTTGGCCCTAACCGAGGTAAACATCACTCCTCTCCCGCTGCCTCTCTCCACGGCAAAAAGATTCATCTCACGAACGTGTCACTCTACCTGGGACAACACATTCAAGAATGTCCTTCGTGCCACCTCTATGGGACAACATCGCACGTCTTCCTCTCCACAACCATGGATAAGGCAAACGTGCCGAGGTTTAGATGCCGCTCTAGCCCGCCTCCGCCTTGGACACACACGACTCTCGGCTCACTTATATACGCCTGTCACCCGATCCTTACTGCCCCTGGTGCAGGAATGTGGAGGAAACAATCGAACACTTCATGCTGCAGTGTCCCGCTCGTATTCCAACCGAATACTTCTAAGAAGCCAACTCCTCGCCATAAACATCATCACCTTGGACCTGCCCACCCTGCTGGGGGTGGTGGGAGTGCATCCCTCGCCACAATCTGATGTCATCCGCCCCACCTGCGCTGCCCTCAAGAACACCGGTCAGCTACCAGGCCTGTGATAACCTCGCAGGACACCACCAGGGCGAGTAGAGTCTAATAGACCGTCACACCCCTAAACACCAACAACACTCACAGCTTACCTACACCTACACCGCCTGTGTCTGTTCCCTCACCCTTACTGCCCCTGCTGCCAAACACTCCCTGAGACCATTGAACATTTCCTGCTGCACTGTCCGCGCTTCCACTCGCATCATGTGGTACTACGCAGCCAACTCCAAGTCCTGAACATCACCACATTCCACCTACCCACCCTGCTCAGTGCTCACGGCGGCAAACATTCACCCTCTCCATGACCCACCATCATCTACCTCACCTGCGCCTTAATAAAGAAGACAGGACACCTTTCCCGCCTGTGATACCCTCACAGGACTCACTACTACTACTACTACCACTACTACTAATACTACTACAGCAGGTAACAATTGTTGTGTTCACCTGTGTATGCTTGCAATCTATACGTGTGGCTAGAGTAAGGCATCTATTGTTATATGTGAGCGTGTGTGTGTGTGTATGGTGCTGTGTGAGTGTGGTGTGGGGGGGGCGTTGTGTGTGTGTGTGTGTGTGTGTGTGTGTGTGTGGTGTTAATGGTTGTGTGTGTGTGTGTGGTGTTGATGTGTGTGTGTGTGTGTGTGTGTGTGTGTGTGTGTGTGTGTGTGTGTGTGTGTGTGTGTGTGTGTGTGTGTGTGTGTGTGTGCAGCGACCACACACAACACCACACATCACTACGTCAACTTTTTCTCATGACTGATCAGATGAAATATGATAAAATTTTACATCTACACCATCCCCCTCACTCGTCTCACAAGTGATAAGGTGACTTTCGAGTGGACGGATGACTGCCAAACGGCGTTTGACGAACTAAAGAGCTACCTCATGCACGACCCTGTCCTAGCCGCTCCTGACTCAAGCCGCCCTTTCACTTTGCAAACTGATGCCAGTGAAGCTGCCCTTGGTGCTGTCCTTCTTCAAGAACAAGATGGGGTCCTACACCCCGTTGCTTACCACTCTGCCACCTTCAACAAGCCCCAACGGTCCTACAGTACTATCGAGAAAGAACTCCTCAGTATTATCTCTGCCATCAGAAAATTTGAATGTTATGTGTATGATCAACAACAGATCCAGGTATACACAGACCACAATCCCTTAACTTTTCTCACACGCAACCAGTTTTCTAACCAGCGACTACTACGTTGGTCACTGTTCCTCCAGCCATATGATCTTAAAATCAAACATATCAAGGGTTCAGAAAATGTTATAGCAGACGCCCTCTCGAGGGTATAAGAATACTTAGGGCATGGTTGTCAAAGCCTGAAATTCAGTCTTTTTCGGGGGGAGGTGTCATGCCCCCGTCAGTTCTATTTAATTGTATCATAAATTGTTAATATTGATAGGTAATTTTGTGTATTTGTTACTATTATTATAATCCTTGTGGGTGTTCGAAGCAGTCGAATCTCCAATCACTAACCCGAAGCTTTCCGAAGCTTCAACTCTTCACACGCCGGGCTTCATTCCGGTGTTGACCAGCTTGTGCAACCAACACAAGCCCCTTGGGAGCCCAAAGCCACCATCGCTACAAAATGGCTTCCCCAACACAAGCCTGCCATGACCGAAGTGGAGATATGTCATCACTTCCGGGCTCTCGTCACTAGCCTCCCTCCCTCCCTCCACCTTTACACTGACGGCTCCAAGTCGAGTGAATGTGTGGGTGCTAGTGTTTGGTCGTGTGAATGTGCCCTCAGGTTCCGACTACCTTCCCATACATCGGTGTTTTCCTCAGAACTTTTTGCTATTGATAAAGCCATAGATTATGCACTAAATTCAAATCATAACGTAATTGTCATTTTCACGGACTCTATGTCAGCCCTTCAGGCGATAGAGTCCGGGCGCACGGATGCCAATGAAATCCAAGGCAACATTATTAATAAGCTAAATTCACGCCGTAAGTCTTTCTCTTTGTATTGGGTGCCTGGTCATTCGCGTATTTACGGGAATGAGCAGGCTGACATGCTGGCTAGGTCCACTGCAGAGCTCGAGGGAGCGTGGAACCTCCGTCGAGATCTGCAGTCATGTCTCTCGGCTGCAAAATCATCAGTTTTCCTCCTGTGGCAAAGTCACTGGGACAACCTCCATCTTCACACAGTAAAACCCATCCTGGGCGAGTGGGCTTCCTCCAACCGCCCCACAAGGCGTCAGGAGGTGGTCCTCGCACGCCTCAGGATTATATTAGAGTCTTCTTTGATGATTGTTTTCTCTAATACAAGGCAGGAATGGTAAGACAAGGTTGAGTTTTCTTATGTCTTATTTGTTGATACAGACTGATTGATATGATGAAGCCGAGAGAGGTTTGAGTTGAAGTCGTGACTGAGAGGACCGAATGACTGATCTCGCCAGAGTCTGAAGGTGATCTGATTTGGATCTGATAGCAGCCTGGCTGGGTCGAGGGATGAAGGATAAGGAACTGCCATCCCGACTTGAGAGATTCCTTAGGAGTCAAGAGGGATAAGGAGTGATAGTAACAGCACTCGTGGACACCTGCGGGAAAGGTGATATAGGACTCTAGGGAGTTTTGAGAAAAGGGTGACCCTGTTAATCTGATAATTGGAGGGTCACCATCTCCTGGATTAAGACCAGGCCAGGTGGGATGTATCACTTTCTCTCTCTCGGTTCCTAATCACAGAGGAGGATGCATCAGTCTATTCTAGAATAGTACTGATAATCCCTCTGTATTAGGAACCGAGAGAGAGAAAGTTGATACATCTCCCACCTGGCCTGGTCTTAATCCCAGGAGATGGTGACCCTCCAATTATCAGATTAACAGGGTCACCCTTTTCTCAAAACTCCCTAGAGTCCTATATCACCTTTCCCGCAGGTGTCCACGAGTGCTGTTACTATCACTCCTTATCCCTCTTGACTCCTAAGGAATCTCTCAAGTCGGGATGGCAGTTCCTTATCCTTCATCCCTCGACCCAGCCAGGCTGCTATCAGATCCAAATCAGATCACCTTCAGACTCTGGCGAGATCAGTCATTCGGTCCTCTCAGTCACGACTTCAACTCAAACCTCTCTCGGCTTCATCATATCAATCAGTCTGTATCAACAAATAAGACATAAGAAAACTCAACCTTGTCTTACCATTCCTGCCTTGTATTAGAGAAAACAATCATCAAAGAAGACTCTAATATAATCCTGAGGCGTGCGAGGACCACCTCCTGACGCCTTGTGGGGCGGTTGGAGGAAGCCCACTCGCCCAGGATGGGTTTTACTGTGTGAAGATGGAGGTTGTCCCAGTGACTTTGCCACAGGAGGAAAACTGATGATTTTGCAGCCGAGAGACATGACTGCAGATCTCGACGGAGGTTCCACGCTCCCTCGAGCTCTGCAGTGGACCTAGCCAGCATGTCAGCCTGCTCATTCCCGTAAATACGCGAATGACCAGGCACCCAATACAAAGAGAAAGACTTACGGCGTGAATTTAGCTTATTAATAATGTTGCCTTGGATTTCATTGGCATCCGTGCGCCCGGACTCTATCGCCTGAAGGGCTGACATAGAGTCCGTGAAAATGACAATTACGTTATGATTTGAATTTAGTGCATAATCTATGGCTTTATCAATAGCAAAAAGTTCTGAGGAAAACACCGATGTATGGGAAGGTAGTCGGAACCTGAGGGCACATTCACACGACCAAACACTAGCACCCACACATTCACTCGACTTGGAGCCGTCAGTGTAAAGGTGGAGGGAGGGAGGGAGGCTAGTGACGAGAGCCCGGAAGTGATGACATATCTCCACTTCGGTCATGGCAGGCTTGTGTTGGGGAAGCCATTTTGTAGCGATGGTGGCTTTGGGCTCCCAAGGGGCTTGTGTTGGTTGCACAAGCTGGTCAACACCGGAATGAAGCCCGGCGTGTGAAGAGTTGAAGCTTCGGAAAGCTTCGGGTTAGTGATTGGAGATTCGACTGCTTCGAACACCCACAAGGATTATAATAATATTAACAAATACACAAAATTACCTGTCAATATTAACAATTTATGATACAATTAAATAGAACTGACGGGGGCATGACACCTCCCCCCGAAAAAGACTGAATTTCAGGCTTTGACAACCATGCCCTAAGTATTCTTATACCCTCGAGAGGGCGTCTGCTATAACATTTTCTGAACCCTTGATATGTTTGATTTTAAGATCATATGGCTGGAGGAACAGTGACCAACGTAGTAGTCGCTGGTTAGAAAACTGGTTGCGTGTGAGAAAAGTTAAGGGATTGTGGTCTGTGTATACCTGGATCTGTTGTTGATCATACACATAACATTCAAATTTTCTGATGGCAGAGATAATACTGAGGAGTTCTTTCTCGATAGTACTGTAGGACCGTTGGGGCTTGTTGAAGGTGGCAGAGTGGTAAGCAACGGGGTGTAGGACCCCATCTTGTTCTTGAAGAAGGACAGCACCAAGGGCAGCTTCACTGGCATCAGTTTGCAAAGTGAAAGGGCGGCTTGAGTCAGGAGCGGCTAGGACAGGGTCGTGCATGAGGTAGCTCTTTAGTTCGTCAAACGCCGTTTGGCAGTCATCCGTCCACTCGAAAGTCACCTTATCACTTGTGAGACGAGTGAGGGGGATGGTGTAGATGTAAAATTTTATCATATTTCATCTGATCAGTCATGAGAAAAAGTTGACGTAGTGATGTGTGGTGTTGTGTGTGGTCGCTGCACACACACACACACACACACACACACACACACACACACACACACACACACACACACACACACACACACACACACACACACATCAACACCACACACACACACACAACCATTAACACCACACACACACACACACACACACACACACACACACACAACGCCCCCCCCACACCACACTCACACAGCACCATACACACACACACACGCTCACATATAACAATAGATGCCTTACTCTAGCCACACGTATAGATTGCAAGCATACACAGGTGAACACAACAATTGTTACCTGCTGTAGTAGTATTAGTAGTAGTGGTAGTAGTAGTAGTAGTGAGTCCTGTGAGGGTATCACAGGCGGGAAAGGTGTCCTGTCTTCTTTATTAAGGCGCAGGTGAGGTAGATGATGGTGGGTCATGGAGAGGGTGAATGTTTGCCGCCGTGAGCACTGAGCAGGGTGGGTAGGTGGAATGTGGTGATGTTCAGGACTTGGAGTTGGCTGCGTAGTACCACATGATGCGAGTGGAAGCGCGGACAGTGCAGCAGGAAATGTTCAATGGTCTCAGGGAGTGTTTGGCAGCAGGGGCAGTAAGGGTGAGGGAACAGACACAGGCGGTGTAGGTGTAGGTAAGCTGTGAGTGTTGTTGGTGTTTAGGGGTGTGACGGTCTATTAGACTCTACTCGCCCTGGTGGTGTCCTGCGAGGTTATCACAGGCCTGGTAGCTGACCGGTGTTCTTGAGGGCAGCGCAGGTGGGGCGGATGACATCAGATTGTGGCGAGGGATGCACTCCCACCACCCCCAGCAGGGTGGGCAGGTCCAAGGTGATGATGTTTATGGCGAGGAGTTGGCTTCTTAGAAGTATTCGGTTGGAATACGAGCGGGACACTGCAGCATGAAGTGTTCGATTGTTTCCTCCACATTCCTGCACCAGGGGCAGTAAGGATCGGGTGACAGGCGTATATAAGTGAGCCGAGAGTCGTGTGTGTCCAAGGCGGAGGCGGGCTAGAGCGGCATCTAAACCTCGGCACGTTTGCCTTATCCATGGTTGTGGAGAGGAAGACGTGCGATGTTGTCCCATAGAGGTGGCACGAAGGACATTCTTGAATGTGTTGTCCCAGGTAGAGTGACACGTTCGTGAGATGAATCTTTTTGCCGTGGAGAGAGGCAGCGGGAGAGGAGTGATGTTTACCTCGGTTAGGGCCAAGGATCTTATACTGTAAAAGATCCTTGGTTAGGGCCATCTTGGCAGCAGCATCAGCTATCTCATTCCCTTTGATATTTCTATGTGAAGACACCTATTGAAGGGTTACTTCCCATCCTTGTGTAGTGATGTTGATGAGGGTCTGTTGAACTAAATTTGTTGATGTTAATGGGTGGCTGGAGAGGAAGAGATGCAGCGACGAGCGTGAGTCTGTATAAATATACATGACAGACTGGCAGCTGGTGTAGGTGATGTGTAAATATACGAGAGCTTGACTGATGGCAAACAGCTCAGCAGTAACCACAACGGTTTCGGGGGACAGCCTCCAGGTGTTGCAGATGGTGTTCTGAGGGTGATATATGGCAGCAGCTGTGGAAGGTAAGGATGGTGAGTGAGATTCATCTGTGTATATGTTGTGGTGGCTCTGGTATCTGTTGTGGTCGAGGTGAAGGAACAGTGCTGCAGCTAGGATGGTTGCTGTGTTCTTGGATGGAAGATCTGGTACATGAAGAGCGACCATACTGGTGATGTCCTTCCATGGTTGGATGGGGGAGTGTGACCTGGTAGGTTGTGGCTGAGGTGGTGCTGTCCTGAGCACGTTGTAGGTCCTTAGGGCTCGGACTAACAGAGGCTGTCTTGATTCTGGGATCCAGACTGGTGACTGTGAGTTCACCCCAAAGTTGGTGTATAGAGTGATGAGGGGGTGTGGTGGAGACAGGGTCATTATATGGAGATGATGTTGGCAAAGCGTGTATTTTCTATGGGTGGCTAAGGGTGGGATGCCACTCTCTGCGTTCAGGGAGACGATAGGTGAGGACCTCATGACTCCCATTGAGATCCTAAGAGCAGTGTTGTGAATCGTATCCAGCTTGTTGAGAGTGCATGGTGTTAGCTGCCGATCCATACAGACTGCTACCATAGGTTATTTTCATAGCTGGGCGCGACTTAAATTTTTTCAGGTGCGACTTTGACTTTGCAACTTTGCCGCCAGATCTGGTGCAACTGCGACTTTGTGACTCTATTTTTGGCAACCCCAGTGCGAATTGTGACTTTGCGACTTTGCGACTGCGACCTTTTTTTCCCCGGTGCGACTCCACTAAATTACATTTAATTTTGCTACTTTACTATAGCGGCGCGGCGATTTTCTTACCTCTCAAGAGTCTCCAAGCAGCTTTTCAGCTCCTTGACGGCCTTCTCGTTGCCCTCCTGGCTCTGGTCGCCAGCCTCCCCTGTCTCCTCATCCTCCACGGTCAGAGTCTCAGACACAAAAAAAGGCATGTGGCTGTTCCTGTCACTGCTCTCACTTAGCATAGGAGTGCTGCTCCTGAAGCTACTACTGGCTGCACTGTCGCCAGAAAAACTCCTGCTCCTATCCCTGCTCCTTGTCACAAACTTATCCATGTCTATGTCTCAGTTTTTCCTCTCTTACATAATACACCTGTCAAGTAAAATTAAAAGGTTTATGTACCTATAAATACATATAACTTACTTTTTGTGAGACATTTTGCAAATATTTTTCAGACCATTCTCTTCAACCACCAACCAGTCCGTTGTTTACATCAAAGTATGAAAATCTGGCTGTGCAACAGCAAAATATAACGTTTTCTCTGTAATTCGTATAAAAAAACCTGTAATTAGATGGTAAGGTATAATAATTAAGGATATTTGAAAATTACCAACTTTTCGTCCATTTAAATGAGCTAAATGCGTTCGTGGGTTAAAACAGCCGTTTTTGTTCCTGTTCGAAGTCGCGGCAAAAGTCGCGGAAAATTGGCGGTGCGACTTTGCTTAGTCCGACTTTTTCAAAACGTTTGCGACTTTCGACTTTGCGACTTCGAAATCCATAGTGCGGCAAAGTCGCAAAGGCGCAACTCGGTGCAGCAACGCCCAGCTCTGGTTATTTTTGCTCTGATGATGGCTAGGTAGTAATGTAGAATTTGTTCTCTGCAGGCCCCCCAGCTGACCCCTGCAAGTCTCTTCATGACGTCAAGACGTTTGCTGCATGATGTCCGGAGGTGTTCTATATGGTTAGACCAGGTGAGTCTAGGGTCATCTAGTCTTAATCCAATGAAGTTGTGAAGTCTGGAGTAAAGGACTGGGTCTCCTGCTATGTTGATTCTTGGTGGTATTTGTAGTGATTTGAGTGTAAAGCACATAAGTGTACTTTTGGAGGGACTGATGTTGAGGCTCCAGGAGTTCAGGCAGTCTTGCAGTGCTGTGGCTGCTTCTTGTGCTTGGGTCTGTGCTTGTATGAGTGTTGGGGCCCCACTCTTGTAATTATGGTTATATCATCTGCATATATGAGGAGATGGGAATGTGGGGGGATTTGTAGGTCTGACAGTAATATGTTAAATAGTAGTGAACTTAATATTGATCCTTGTGGGACACTTCTTTTATGGAATAGGTGGAGGACTTGGATGCACCTACAGCTACTTGGAATGTTCTGGTTGTGAGGACATTTTTGCACCATGTGAGATTTGTACCTGTTAGTCCCATCTTTGCTAGTTTATATAAAATGCCTTCATGAGCAGCTATATCAAACGCCCCTTCCAAGTCAACAAAGAGTGTTGTGATGACTTGCTTTTTCCTGTAGGTGTCACATATGTGATATTCTATTTGAGCCAGGATGTCTAGAGTGTCTCTTCTCTGTCTAAATCCACACTGTTCCTCTTTTAATAATTGTTTCTCTTCCAGCCACCATGAAAGCCTTGTGCATGCCAGACGTTCTAATAACTTCCCAATGCAAGAGAGGAGGGATATTGGTCTGTAAGATGATGGTGATGTTGGATCCTTTCCTCATTTCAAGATGGGGAGCACTACTGATTTCTTCCAGCATGATGGAAACTCTCCCGAGAGCCAGCTGGAGTTATAAATGTTTAGGAAGGCTTTCTTGAAGGGAGGTGTGAGATGGGTGAGGAATTCATATGGTATAAGGTCGTGTCCCGCTGTTTTCCTTGGCTTTAAGGCGGCTATGGTTTCATCTATTTCTTTTTAAGTGAAAGGCTAAGCAAGTTCTTCGATGGCTGGATTTGATGTCGCATTATTTATGACTTCATGGAAGTCTGTGGGTGGGTGCAGAGTGGGATGGCATCCAATTTTGGCAAAGAAGTTGTTAGGTAGTAGTTCTGCCTTTTGAGGATCATCTGGTAATGGGTTGTTGTGGAGTTTTTTAGGTAAATGTTGCTTGGTCTTTTTTCCTTGCATTGAGTGTATGAAGTCCCAGGTTCGTTTGGTCGGTGATGAGAAGGAGAGGGAGGAGCAGTGTGTGTGTGCCATGATTTTCTTTTTGCTTGATGAATGGCAAACATTTCTGCTGTGGTGATGTCAGTCCCTGTCGGTAGTTTGCAGGTGTTGCAGATGTTGGTGCCTAGGTCGTAGATGGCTGCAAGCATACACAGGTGAACACAACAATTGTTACCTGCTGTAGTAGTAGTACTGTAGTAGTAGTAGTAGTAGTAGTAGTAGTGACTCGTGTACATCAAAAGTCCTGCTACACCAACACACCACCTCTTCCTACCACTCCACTATAATTTAGGCAACAACCTACACTTGGACTTGGACTTGGACTTCCCTTTTGCATTCATTCCCTTCCAGTTCTTTCAATCACTTTCTCTTCTCTCCCTCCCTTCTCTCCTTCCCTCCCTCCCTTGTTTTGGGTGACGTTATTACACACAGAGTTGCCTAGTTCAAATTTTGCATACTATTACTTAGATGGAGTCCTGTTCGGGGGGTTTATGTGTTGTGTGTTGTGGATACAACCTTTGCTACAAGATCCAACATAGGTACTTGAATTGCAAGCTGCGTACCATTACATGAATATGACGTGTGGCATGGTGTGCGTGTACACCAAAAAGGTACAGGTTGTCAGCTAGTAGTATCATAGTAATGGTGAAAGGCTACTTCAGTGTCTGCTTACAATGGAATGGAGAGGATACCATTGTTACGTAGTGAGCACAAACTTAATGAAAGGTGTTCACTCAGTCTGCAGATCAACACCTTAGATAACTTCTTCACTATATCATTAAACACCATATTACAAAACATTTGGAGCTAAATCTGCATAACTACTGCTCACACAATATGGATATGAATATGAAGTCGTACTACATGCTATAGGGGAGAGCGGGGTAAGATGAGGCCTTTTTCGCTTTGCGTAAGTTATCTCTAAAACACAAGCGTAATTAATACAAATTTAAATGTCATCTGAAAATTCCATCTTTCAAGCATACTTGAAGCCACTTTCAGCTTTATTTCTCCTTTCCTAATGTCATGCCGGTCACTTATAAATAATATCTCAATAATATCATCCCATGGGGCAAGTTGAGCCACCCCATGGGGCAAGTTGTTCCATGCTTGGTTATTTTTTTTAAGTTATGAAAATGATGAAACAACAAAAGAAACAAGTTTAATTGCATAAGAGAGGTTTATTAAATGCTGTGAAATACATAAAGGAAACCTATTATGACAGCAAGTATTTATTGTATATATTTTGGCAAACTCATAAGCTAATAAACAACACCTTTCTACTGACAATCCATGGAAAATATCTGGCAGTAATTTGACATGGTTTGCTAGATCCTTCTTCATATCAGGAGGAAATACTCTTTGTTTTAAGGACAATCCAGTATAGCAAGTCAATTTTTTTTTTAATAGCCTATAAATACTTAAAACATTTTCAATACGCTTAACAATTTAATTGGGTGTTACTCTAAAATTTAATACTCAGCTAGGCTTTGAAAATAATCTTTGCATGGCTAGTAGATACACAATTTTATCAGTAGTGTGGTGGCTCAACTTGCCCCAGTTGTTGTGGCTCAACTTACTCCATCCTCGATTTTCTAATATATGTCCACGTATCACCTAATAACAACATGCCTGGGTTTATTACTTATTCCCTGCAAATGCACTTAAGGTTATGCTATACATGGAAGTTAAGATGTTAAGCAATATCTAAATAATATATGAATAAGCTTAGCACATTCCTGTTTCATAGTTTTTCACTTTTAGAGCTGAAAAAATGTTTTTTGGGGCAGCTCATCAGCGTCTGCTGCTAGGCTTGAAACAATGTGGGGAGGGTTGGAGTAGTGTTATTGCTTCCTCATATATGGCGTTAGTTCTCTGGTCCAGCTTTTCAAATATGAGTAAAAGCCTGTGGCTCAACTTACCCCGCTCTCCCCTACATAGTGTACTCAACACATCTGTCAAGGTTTCAGGCAGTGTTCACCATTATTTACCTCGCAAAGCGTCTTGAAAGTTCAGTTCGGTTAGGTTCGGTTATACTGTATAAGCTTTTGAGATCATATTAGCCAAAAGTTAGGCATTTCACCCCAGGTTTTTTTTTCTGGGTTGCCATACATGTGTTATATTTGGTTATAATGGTGATCACCGCCTGAAACCTTGACAGATGTGTTGAGTACACTATGTATAGTATGTACCACTTCATATTTATATCCATATTGTACCAACACTAGTTATAAAGGTTTACCCATTTTAAGTTTGTTGATCTCTTCCTTCAGTTTGTTACCATTTTAATTTTGATGTGACTTTCATGTTAATCTGTTCTTTTCTATTATCAAAATTAGATATGAGAAACAGGGAAATTATGAACTTGAGGAAGTAATAGATAATGTTTTCAATTTAATCAGTAAGCATTCTGGTTCATCAAATTTTGGAGATGACAGTAACCCAATGAGGTGTTAAACTTAGTCATTTAATACATCAATTAATACATTCTACATAGTATTAATGTTTATTTAGTTGATACATAGCAAATATTTGTCACAAAAGTTTCTTAATATTACAAACATGATGAATCTATCATTTGTTTGAGTAATGAAATCATTATTAATGGTAGTGTACATGGCACCATGATCTCCCAACCTAACACGTCACATTATAGTGTCTGCTAATTTGTCTCAACCTCTGAGAGAGAGAGAGAGAGAGAGAGAGAGAGAGAGAGAGAGAGAGAGAGAGAGAGAGAGAGAGAGAGAGAGAGAGAGAGAGAGAGAGAGAGAGAGAGAGAGAGAGAGAGAGAGAGAGAGAGATATATATGCCACCAACCGCCAACTTGGTGATATCCTGGTCTGGGGTAGAAAGTGGCAAGTTAAATTTGCTGCTGAGAAAACCCAGGCCATGGTGATATCACGCTCGAGGGAGGACATCAAGCTGTTGGAGGGAAAGCTGAGATTCGGGGTCGACACCCTCGAAATCAAGGACTCCATCAACATCTTGGGATCGGAGGTTGATGCAAGACTCAGCTTTCAGCGCCAACTGGAGATTGTGGCGCACAGGGCCTCCCTGAGGGTGACACTCCTGCGTCGCGTGAGACACCTGCTCGACGCTGATAGCCTCATGAGACTGTACAAAGCTCAAGTGAGGCCAGTCATGGAGTACAGTCCCCTCGCCTGGATGAGCAGCGCCCAGGGTCACCTCACGCTGCTGGACAAGGTTCAGAGGCGAGCAGAGCGCCTCATACAGCAAGTCCGTGACCAGCAGCAGCTGCAACAGTTACAACCCCACCACCAGGGGCAGCGCCAGCAGCGTCAGCGGCAGCAGCATCGGCGACAGCAGCAGCAGCAGCAGAGGCGAGAGCAGCAGCAGCAGCAGCAGCAACAACTGCAGCCACAACAGCAACAACAGCAATACCAGCGCCAACACGACACTCCCGGTCCCGCCTGTCAATTGGACAGCCTGGAGCACCGGAGAAGAATTGGTGCCCTCACAGTGCTGCACAAGGCGCAGGTGAAGCACACACCGTACTTGACAGCCCTGAGGGTCCCATGGAGGAGATACCAGCACATCACGAGGACGGTGGTGTCAAGTGATCTCCTCCTGGATGTCCCGCGGACCCACACAGCCAGCTGTCAACGCGCCTTCACATGGGCCACAGCAACACTGTGGAATGCCTTCACAGCTGACGTTCTAGTCCATGAAATGACAACTCAGCAAGTGAAGGCAGCGGCCCACTCGTGGTGTCGCACACACCCTCCTTAAGTGCGCAAACAAAACAAAAACAAAAAAGACAACTCATGTGTATTTCCATCCAGAAATAGGCTAGCTTTCAGATAGAAGCTCTCCCGAAGGAGGGCCTCTTTAGCTAGCCTCATGTAATATATATCCCTTATAATCCACCTATATATATATATATATATATATATATATATATATATATATATATATATATATATATATATATATATATATATATATATGTATTATGTTAACTATGTTTAAATAAAAAAAAATAAAAAAAAAGAGAGAGAGAGAGAGAGAGAGAGAGAGAGAGAGAGAGAGAGAGAGAGAGAGAGAGAGAGAGAGAGACCATCCACTCACCCATTCCTTTATTATTTAGTATATATTATATTATATAATAGTGATTTTTAGAGATGATATATTAATTATAGCCTATTATTTTTCTTTCAAAATATATTGATTATATTATATTACCGTTATTTAAAAGACGATATATTGATTATAGGCTGTTACCATTCTTTTAATATATATTAACTATATTCTGTTACCGTTATTTAAGGATGATATATTAATCATAGCCTATTATTATTATTATTATTATTTTTATATAAAGATATATAAACTATATTCTATTACCGTTATTTAAAGACAATATATTAATTATAACATTATTATTATCATTTTTTTTAGACATATTAATCATAACATTATTATTATCATTATTTAAAGATATATTAATTACAATACATTACTGGTATTTGAAGATATGTTTATTTTAACATATGAACAAAACATATAATTAATATATCTTTAAATAATGATTATAATAATGTTATAATTAATATATCTTTAAATTATGATAATAATAATGTTATAATTAATATATCTTTAAATAATGATAATAATAATGTTATAATTAATATATCTTTAAATAATGATAATAATAATGTTATAATTAATATATCTTTAAATAATGATAATAATAATGTTATAATTAATATATCTTTAAATAATGATAATAATAATGTTATAATTAATATATCTTTAAATAATGATAATTATAATGTTATAATTAATATATCTTTAAATAATTAAAATGTTGGTAATAGAAAATAATTTATATATCTTCAAATAATAATAATAATAATAATAATAATAATAATAGGCTATAATTGATATTTCATCTTTAAATAACGGTAATATAAAGTCATTTATATATTTCTTCAAATAATAATAATAATAGGCTATAATTAATATATCATCCCTAGATAACGGTAATATAATATAATCACTGTGGGGATTTCTTAAGCCCACATTGTGCAGCAAGTAAAATGTAGAGGGAGAGTCCACCGGTAGAATCAAACACCATTAGTCACCTTTGGCCTCTAATTTATTAAAAGAAACTTACATCTTAAGTGAACGAAATAACAACACATACATGACTTGAAATACCCACCAATAGAAACAATAAACATTACCACCTATTAATGCAACCTATCAAAGCATATTTCTATTCTTAGTCACTTCCAATATAAGCAATAGGAGGGTATAATCAAACCACTGAAATATTACTGGAACTTAGGGAGTATAAAGGAAACGGTAGTGCAGTGACATTTCCAGGGTAACTAATAAAGAAACTAAACTTAAGTGAACAAACACAAAACACCGTTCTAAATCCAACAATCACTATATATTAAAAGAATGGTAACAGTCTATAATTAATATATAGTCTTTGAATAATGCTAAAGGAATATAATCACTATATATTAAAAGAATGGTAACAGTCTATAATTAATATATAGTCTTTGAATAATGCTAAAGGAATATAATCACTATATATTAAAAGAATGGTAACAGTCTATAATTATTATATAGTCTTTGAATAATGCTAAAGGAATATAATCACAATATATTAAAAGAATGGTAACAGTCTATAATTAATATGTCGTGTTCAACATGCTGTAATGGAATATAGTTGATGTGAATGCATCAAAAGGCTGGCCGGATCATCATGGAGGTCCTTCTTAGGGAATATCTGTATCCCTTCCATTGTTGCCAGTAGATGCCTTCACCTTCACCCGAGTGGCCGGTGGTGGTGGTGTATTCACCTTCATGTTGGTAACCATTCAGATTGGCGTGGCTGCAACCCTTATACCACCAAGCCCCACGGCGTCTGGTAGGTATGATTACAAAGATCATTTTAGTTATATCATCTTATACATGTCTGCAGTAAATAGTCTACAGGTGATATAAGCCTAAGATAAAAATAAATAAATAAATGAATAAAGGAAAGAGAATTTATGAATTATATATATGCAAACTTCAAGCTATCTTAGCCCTTCCCTCATATTATAAAACCTACTTACAAACTATGCATTAATTTGTTAACAATACAACTTTGTAATTTGTATGAGTATGCTTTCCCTGATAAGCAATGACACTATAATATAGAGTATTATTTTGCTGATTCACTGTATCAATGTGATTAAAGTGCCTTACTTCACGTCTGATAACAGACATTTAAATCACTTGCATTACTGTGGACACCTGCT
>JAPQNM010000663.1:20000-24535 GCA_029783475.1 Metacarcinus magister | reverse complement strand
TCTCTCTCTGTACCTAATTTTCTAATCTACTTTGAATAATGTTTATGAAAATAATAATAATATAAAAATAATATTAATCCCCCCCCTCCCCCTCCCCCCCAGGACTCCCCCCAGCAGCCTTGGAGGACCATGTAGTGCGTGCGTCGGGGCGGGGCGGGGCGGGGCGGGGCGGGGCCATGGTGCCTGGGGCGAGGCAGGGCAAGACCTGGCCGGGGTGGTGGCTCGAACACTGCCCAGGATTGCCCATGATGTTATTCTGGCCAAGAGAGAGGTAAGGGGGGTGGGGGGGGGAGGTGTGTATATACTTGTGTGTGTAATAATAATAATAATAATAATAATAATAATAATAACAGCAGTAATTAATGCCTGGCTTTGCCCCGCAGGAGGTGGTTCCCCTGCTGTTGGCCGGGGCGGGGCGGGGCACCAGACCAATCCGGGGCACCAAGATACCCTTCTGAACCTTCTCTTCACCCTAATGAAACGCCCCGACAAGGAGCAGCGCGGGGCAATGTTAGCAGGACTCGGGGCACTCGCTCCTACCCTTGGGCCGCCCCGCCTTGAGGTTGAACTCCTACCACATATCTGGGGGCACTTAGCTAAGTTAGACACATGGCCCGGGGCAGCCTTAGATGCCTACCTGGCCCTCTTCACCCAGCTGCCCCACTGCCTTGGCCCCACAATAGCAGCTAACACTCTCACCCCGCTATTCACACCCACTAAGGACGGAGCCGACCCTAAACTAGTCCGGGACGGGGCCACGGGGCTAACCGGGGCCGTGTCTGTCGTATACGGGGTCGCCATCCTCGGTTGGGGCCACACCGGGGCAGACACTGAGCTTTCTAGGGCCTAACCTAACCTAACCTAACCTAGCATTCTAGGGCTATGCGGGGCGGGGTTAGATGGCTTATGGCCGCCCCGAGACAATCTGAGGCCGTGTTAGCAGCTCTATGGGGCAGTGTGGTTCATCGTGCCCCGGCTGTCTGTGCTGCTGCTGCTGCTGCTGTGCTCTGGGGCGGGGGAGGAGTGCCTGGGGCCAAGGAACGCTGGCTTCGGATTCTGATGTTAGGGTGAAGGCGGCTACACTAACTCCCTTGGCCACCCTCCTAACTACTACTACTACTAAGGAGGTGAGTGTACGTGTGTGTGTGTGTGTGGTGTGTGTGTGTGTGTGTGTGTACCTGTCTGTGTATGTATGTATGTATGTATGTGTGTGTGTGTGTGTGTGTGTGTGTGTTGGGGGGGGGGACATTTCAAGGAAAGGACGAGGGTAGAATGAATAGGTGACGTGTGAATAGACGGTATTATAGATATTATAGGTTTTGTCGAGGGAGAAAATCTTACATTATTTTTGGAATCAAGTTTTTTTTTTCTTCTTTCATAGTACATAATGTTATAATGTTCCTTTACGGAGGGAAAACGGGGGGGGGGTGAGAGGAGGGAGGGAGAGGAGACAGGGAAGCTTAGAAAAATGACCGAAAATATATATTCTCTCTCACACACACACACACACACACACACACACACACACACACATACGTTGTTGTTGTTGTTGTAGTAGTAGTAGTATCAGCCTTTCCCTCCTGTCACCCTCTGTTAGCCTAGTGTAACCTGTCTTTATTTGTTTCCTCAGCAATCGAATTTATCTGGATGTATATCACGATGTATCTAACGACCCTCCTATGCCTTACACCTTCAGGTAAATGTTTGTTAGTTGGTTTGTTTGTTTGGCTGTGTTCAAGGGGTGTTTGAGGGGGACGAGGATTAAGGAAAGGGAGGGTTAGGGAAGGGTAATTTAAGGGGTGTATCTAGCGACCTAATAATGCCTTACAGCCTCAGATAAAAGGGAAAGGATGCTTCTACCTGCTGACTAACCTGCTGACTAACAAGCACCTCCTTCCTTCCTTCATCTCTGTGTTATTGTCCTTCATTCTATCCTCACCTGAGAGAGAGAGAGAGAGAGAGAGAGAGAGAGAGAGAGAGAGAGAGAGAGAGAGAGAGAACAAACAAATTAACCACACCTTAAGAAAACCATTTCTCATATTTATTTACACCTTCCATTTCGTTATCTTTAATCCCATTATTTCCTTGACTCTCTTCACTTGGTAGTTTTAATCCTCCCCTTCCTTCCTTCCTTCCTTCCTTCCTTCCTTCCTTCCTTCCTTCCTTCCTTCCTTCCTTCCTTCCTTCCTTCCTTCCTCTCTCTTAAGTAAACCATTTCTCATATTTATTTACACCTTCCATTTCGTTAATTCCTTGACTCTCTTCACTTGTTATTTTTCAATCCTTCCCCTTCCTTTCTTGTTATTGTTATTTTTAATTCCTCTCTTCCTTCCTTGGCTTCTCTCTCCTCTCCTCCCTGCCCTCCCTTGGTATATTGTGTGCCCCTGACGTAACACACAAGGGGTCGCTGCTCATCGTGACGTAAGGTGCATTGTATCCTTCCTCCCGTAGCCTTGATTACCTCTCATGATATAGAACACCTTTGTCTTGCTCCTGAAATCTGCCCTGTCTAGTGTCTCCCTAACCTCGCCCCCCGACCTCCTCTCCGTCTTGGTTCCCGCGTTGTAGATGAGCTTGTAAGGCTGTGTGAGGCTCCGCGTGTAGTTGATAGGGTCGTAAAGTGATTCTCCTTGTGTTAGGTCGTCTAGGAACGTTTCTTGTATTGGTGAAGGTTAGTTCTTGATACATTGGATGGATATTTGGGTATTATTTGTCTAGGTGTTGTCTGTCTGTTTTGGTAGTAAAAGTATATAATTTTAATGCAAACAGAACATGTTACCCCCAAATAATTGATCATTTTCGTTTATTTTTCTAAGCACTTAATAATTACTACTATTATTATTATATTTACCCCCCCCCCTTTGTTTCAGAATCCAGCAACGTAATGGCCGGAAGACACTTAGCACAGTGCAAGGCCTTTCATCGGATTACCACCTCAACAACATTGTACGTGCTTGCAAGAAGGAATTCACTTGCAACGGCACAGTGGTGGAACATTATGAATACTGGGAGGTGAGTGTGTGTGTGTGAGTGTGTGTGTGTATGTGTGTGTGTGTGTGTGTGTGTGTGTTATTCACCGTGGTATGGAGGATCACGTGCTGGACTCGTGATGGTCGGATATTACCCTCCCCGAAGGAGCTCAGAGCTCATAGAGACTGATCTATGGGTGAGACTGAGACCTCTTGTGTCTGTTATTCACTGTGTGTGTGGTGTGTGTGTGTGTGTGTGTGTGTGTGTGTGTGCATCTTGTTGTCTAGTTGTAGTTTAGGGGAAATGAGCTCACACTCGTGAGGCAGGGCACCCCCCGTAGGACTGCCTGAGTACGTGCCATCTATGAAGAATGGGATTGTCCGCAAGTATGTCTATCTATCACCTTTGTCTTGTGGAAACTCTTTTTAATCCTTTCGCCATAATGTTTGTATACTTTTCTGCAACATTTTCACACCCACAGAAAGTCCAGGAAACAAATAACCTTTTCAGTGGTGATAAAAACTATTATTATTGTCATTCTATGTATTTCTCCGTCCCCTTAATAGGTTAGGTTAGGTAGGTAAGGTTAGGTAACTTTGCCGTCCACTCACACCTCTCCACACTGTGACAGGTGCAGGCAAGCAGGCAGATGAACTCTCTCTAGAGGCATCAGATGTGGTAAATGTCCTCAAGAAGATGTCTGATGGTAAGTGTTGTGTTGAACTTATTCAATGCTAAATATTAACACTGCATATATTCATTCCTTCATTCGTTTCACTTGTCAACTGTACTACCCCTACAAAAAAATACATTACCCTTTCATTCCTCTTTTTACCCCTTCAAAAACATACTACACCCCTTCATTCCTCTTCCTACCCCTTCAAAAGCATACACTCACCCCTTCACACCCCATCTCTTCCCCTTCCAGATCTTCAACATTGCTGTGAGTCTTGCTGTGGCCGCCATCCCCGAGGGGCTTCCCATCGTGGTGACAATGACACTGCTTAGGAATCCGTCGCATGGCACAACGCTCGCCACTGGTCAAGGGACTGCACACGGTGGAAACCCTCGGATGTGTCACTACTGTGTGCTCAGATAAGACTGGCACTCTCACTAAGGTGTGTGTTTGGTTAGGTTAGGTTGGGAAAAATTGTGTTTGGATGAGAAAAAATGGGTGTTTGGAGAATATTTGGTGTGTTTGGGTAGAAAATTATATGAAAAATTGTGTGTGTGTGTGTGTGTGTGTGTGTGTGTGTGTGTGTGTGTGTGTGTGTGTGTGTGTGTGTGTGTGTGAGAATAATTGATGTACGCACACGCCCTTACCGACGCATGAACAAGGTCTGTATGTGTGTGTACGTTTTTTGGGGGGTGGGGGTATGTGTACATGTACGTGATTTTTATGATTTAGATGTATAAATAATAAATGTGTGTGTGTGTGTGTGTATGTATGTGTGTATGTATGTATGTGTGTATGTATGTATGTGTGTATGTATGTATGTATGTACCCATTACTACTACTACTTATACTTATACTACTACTACTACTTATACTTATACTACTACTA
>JAPQNM010000663.1:12500-15000 GCA_029783475.1 Metacarcinus magister | reverse complement strand
TCCCCCAGCTTCCAATGTTCCCCCGCACCTCAGCCTTCCCCCGCCTGGAGGACTACATGAGGTTAGGAATGGTGGAGCCTCCCTGTGGTGACGCACGGGGGCTACCCAGAACACCATTCAATAAAACACCTTCCCTCACAACTACAAGAAGGTACCTACATGTGTGTTTATGTGTATGTGTGTGTGTGTGTATGTATGTGTATGTGTGTACCTAACCTCACCTCTCTCCCTATAGATGAAACGTACAAACCTAACCAAACCTCTCTCCCTATAGATGAAACGTACAAACCTAACCTCACCTCTCTCCCTATAGATGAAACATACAAACCTAACCAAACCACCTCTCTCCCTATAGATGAAACGTACAAACCTAACCTCACCTCTCTCCCTATAGATGAAACATACAAACCTAACCAAACCTCTCTCCCTATAGATGAAACGCGCAGACACCACTGAGGACAAGCTGAAGAAATGCACTATCTGTTTATCTGAGTTGGAGGAAGAGGAGGATGTCCGGCGTTTACCCTGCATGCATCTGTTCCACGTGGAGTGTGTGGATCAATGGTTATCCACAAACAAACGCTGCCCGATATGCCGTGTGGATATAGAGGCACATACCACATCCACTCTCTCATCATCTTCCTCGTCAACATCCGCATCTTGAAACTGTGGTGGTGGTGGTTTGGTGTGGCTTAGTTATGTGAGTCTGTACGTGTGTGTGTGTGTGTATACGTGTGTGTGTGTGTGTGTGTGTGTGTGCGTGTATACGTGTGTGTGTGTGTGTGTAGGCTACGTGTTGTGGGATTATTTTACATCTTCACAATTATGCTTTAAAAAAATAATGGTTATAATATGACATTATTTGATGCATTCTGAGAAGGTTTTCTTAATTATATTTCCTTCGTAAATTCCTAGTTTGTGAGTTATGACGAAAAGTTAGGTTAGATTATTTGCAGACGATAGCCACCTGTCATTCTGAAGATGTAAACATTGACCGTGGGCGTGTGTGCGCGTGTGTGTGTGTGTGTGTGTGTGTGTGTGTGTGTGTGTGTGTTAGGAAGGTGGTGCTTATTAAATCTTGTTAGATATGATTAGGTTAGCTATGTGTTGCTTTTTCTTGGATAATATAATGTGTTATGTTGTGTGTGTGTGTGGGAGGGGCAAGGGGGACGCGTGTACGTGTGTGTGTATCCAGGTAACATAATTAATTCTTTCTCTCTATCTATATTTCTACAGGTAATATAATCATGAATTTGCCTGCCACTCCCCTGACGGAAGGCATCAAGCTGTTCTTCACTGCATCTCTGGCAATCAGCTTCCCTCTCATGATCTTCCCTTGTAGGACTTCAATACACTCACTCATGTTCTGTAGGGTGAGTGTGTGTACGTGTGTGTGTGTGTAATAATTTGTGTACAGTGCTCTCTCTTTCTTTATCTCTGTGTCTGTGTGTGTTTATCTGTGTGTATGTGTCTGTGTGTGTGTGTGTGTGTGTGTGTGTGTGTGTGTTAAATAGCTGTGTTGTGTTATTAATGTGTTTGAGTGTGTTTGTATTAATGTGTTGTTTTTTTAACAGACCCCTTCGCTGATGCAGCACGTGGGACTGATGAAGGAGTACAGGATGGCCTCGTGCACATAAGGTACAAACATACACACACACACACACACACACACTTATTTTTTCATCAGTTTTCTTTGTGTTGTTGTGAAATGATACTTAAATATTTATTATAACCTTTGCTTATTTATTTTCTAAGGTGTATAATTTTTAGTCAATGCTGTAAGGTATATATTTTTTTATTATTATTATTATAACAAAGAATATGCAAATGTTTTACTAATGGCACAGCTTACAGGTACGGCAGCGTAAGTGCTCGGTTATAGATACGGCACGTGCCTAACTTTTGAGTGCTAAAATAGGACAAGATTATATAACCGAATGTAACTGTACCTAACCTGAACCTAACCTAACCATACCTAACCATACCTAACCATACCTAACCATACCTAACCTAACCTAACCGAACCTAACCTAACCTAACTGAACCTAACCAACCTAACCATACCTAACCATACCTAACCTAACCAAACCGAACCTAACCTAACCTAACTGAACCTAACCTACCTAACCATACCTAACCATACCTAACCATACCTAACCATACCTAACCTAACCAAACCGAACCTAACCTAACCTAACCTAACCTAACTGAACCTAACCGTACCTAACATAACTTGAAAGATGCTATACCAGGTAAATAATAAGGCACTGGCCGTACCAATTGCTACTGCCGTATCTCTAACCACTAAATTACTACTATTATTATTATATTTAAAAAAAAAAAAACCCTTGTTTCAGAATCCAGCAACGTAATGGCCGGAAGACACTCACCACAGTGCAAGGCCTTTCATCGGATTACCACCTGAAGAAGATTGTACGTGCTTGCAAGAAGGAATTTGCTTGCAACGGCACAGTGGTGGAACATCCTGAATACGGGGAGG
>JAPQNM010000663.1:0-5000 GCA_029783475.1 Metacarcinus magister | reverse complement strand
CTCACACACACACACACACACACACACACACACACACACATACGTTGTTGTTGTTGTTGTTGTTGTAGTAGTAGTAGTAGTAGTAGTAGTAGTAGTAGTAGTAGTAGTAGTAGTAGTAGTAGTAGTAGTAGTAGTAGTAGTAGTAGTATCAGCCTTTCCCTCCTGTCACCCTCTGTTAGCCTAGTGTAACCTGTCTTTATTTGTTTCCTCAGCAATCGAATTTATCTGGACAAATTTTTCACTGGTGTATATCACGATGTATCTAACGACCCTCCTATGCCTTACACCTTCAGGTAAATGTTTGTTAGTTGGTTTGTTTGTTTGGCTGTGTTCAGGGGTGTTTGAGGGGGACGAGGATTAAGGAAAGGGAGGGTTAGGGAAGGGTAATTTAAGGGGTGTATCTAGCGACCTAATAATGCCTTACAGCCTCAGATAAAAGGGAAAGGATGCTTCTACCTGCTGACTAACCTGCTGACTAACAAGCACCTCCTTCCTTCCTTCATCTCTGTGTTATTGTCCTTCATTCTATCCTCACCTGAGAGAGAGAGAGAGAGAGAGAGAGAGAGAGAGAGAGAGAGAGGAGAGAGAGAGAGAGAGAGAGAGAGAGAGAGAGAAAACAAACAAATTAACCACACCTTAAGAAAACCATTTCACATGTTTATTTACAGCTTCCATTTCGTTATCTTTAATCCCATTATTTCCTTGACTCTCTTCACTTGGTAGTTTTAATCCTCCCCTTCCTTCCTTCCTTCCTTCCTTCCTTCTTTCCTTCCTTCCTTCCTTCCTTCCTTCCTTCCTTCCTTCCTCCTCCTTCCTTCTCCTTCCTTCCTTCTCTCCTTCCTTCCTTCCTTTCTCTTCTTAAGTAAACCATTTCTCATATTTATTTACACCTTCCATTTCGTTAATTCCTTGACTCTCTTCACTTGTTATTTTTCAATCCTTCCCCTTCCTTTCTTGTTATTGTTATTTTTAATTCCTCTCTTCCTTCCTTGGCTTCTCTCTCCTCTCCTCCCTGCCCTCCCTTGGTATATTGTGTGCCCCTGACGTAACACACAAGGGGTCGCTGCTCATCGTGACGTAAGGTGCATTGTATCCTTCCTCCCGTAGCCTTGATTACCTCTCATGATATAGAACACCTTTGTCTTGCTCCTGAAATCTGCCCTGTCTAGTGTCTCCCTAACCTCGCCCCCCGACCTCCTCTCCGTCTTGGTTCCCGCGTTGTAGATGAGCTTGTAAGGCTGTGTGAGGCTCCGCGTGTAGTTGATAGGGTCGTAAAGTGATTCTCCTTGTGTTAGGTCGTCTAGGAACGTTTCTTGTATTGGTGAAGGTTAGTTCTTGATACATTGGATGGATATTTGGGTATTATTTGTCTAGGTGTTGTCTGTCTGTTTTGGTAGTAAAAGTATATAATTTTAATGCAAACAGAACATGTTACCCCCAAATAATTGATCATTTTCGTTTATTTTTCTAAGCACTTAATAATTACTACTATTATTATTATATTTACTTTGTTTCAGAATCCAGCAACGTAATGGCCGGAAGACACTTAGCACAGTGCAAGGCCTTTCATCGGATTACCACCTCAACAACATTGTACGTGCTTGCAAGAAGGAATTCACTTGCAACGGCACAGTGGTGGAACATTCTGAATACTGGGAGGTGAGTGTGTGTGTGTGAGTGTGTGTGTGTATGTGTGTGTGTGTGTGTGTGTGTTATTCACCGTGGTATGGAGGATCACGTGCTGGACTCGTGATGGTCGGATATTACCCTCCCCGAAGGAGCTCAGAGCTCATAGAGACTGATCTATGGGTGAGACTGAGACCTCTTGTGTCTGTTATTCACTGTGTGTGTGTGTGTGTGTGTGTGTGTGTGTGTGTGTGTGCATCTTGTTGTCTAGTTGTAGTTTAGGGGAAATGAGCTCACACTCGTGAGGCAGGGCACCCCCCGTAGGACTGCCTGAGTACGTGCCATCTATGAAGAATGGGATTGTCCGCAAGTATGTCTATCTATCACCTTTGTCTTGTGGAAACTCTTTTTAATCCTTTCGCCATAATGTTTGTATACTTTTCTGCAACATTTTCACACCCACAGAAAGTCCAGGAAACAAATAACCTTTTCAGTGGTGATAAAAACTATTATTATTGTCATTCTATGTATTTCTCCGTCCCCTTAATAGGTTAGGTTAGGTAGGTAAGGTTAGGTAACTTTGCCGTCCACTCACACCTCTCCACACTGTGACAGGTGCAGGCAAGCAGGCAGATGAACTCTCTCTAGAGGCATCAGATGTGGTAAATGTCCTCAAGAAGATGTCTGATGGTAAGTGTTGTGTTGAACTTATTCAATGCTAAATATTAACACTGCATATATTCATTCCTTCATTCGTTTCACTTGTCAACTGTACTACCCCTACAAAAAAATACATTACCCTTTCATTCCTCTTTTTACCCCTTCAAAAACATACTACACCCCTTCATTCCTCTTCCTACCCCTTCAAAAGCATACACTCACCCCTTCACACCCCATCTCTTCCCCTTCCAGATCTTCAACATTGCTGTGAGTCTTGCTGTGGCCGCCATCCCCGAGGGGCTTCCCATCGTGGTGACAATGACACTGCTTAGGAATCCGTCGCATGGCACAACGCTCGCCACTGGTCAAGGGACTGCACACGGTGGAAACCCTCGGATGTGTCACTACTGTGTGCTCAGATAAGACTGGCACTCTCACTAAGGTGTGTGTTTGGTTAGGTTAGGTTGGGAAAAATTGTGTTTGGATGAGAAAAAAATGGGTGTTTGGAGAATATTTGGTGTGTTTGGGTAGAAAATTATATGAAAAATTGTGTGTGTGTGTGTGTGTGTGTGTGTGTGGTGTGTGTGTGGAATAATTGATGTGTTTGTTGTAATGCAGAACACACTTTTATATTTGATTCACTGTGATATACATGTTTGGTTATATACATTGGTGTAAATTTTGTTCTTGAATCAAAATTTCACTCTGCATAACACCTAAGAAAGATAATAATAATAACATCCGCTCTCTCTCTCTCTCTCTCTCTCTCTCTCTCTCTCTCTCTCTCTCTCTCTCTCTCTCTCCTCTCTTCATCTTCTTCTCTCTCTTTCTCTCCTCTCTCTCTCTCTCTCTCTCTCTCTCTCCTCTCTCTCTCTCTCTCTCTCTCTCTCTCTCTTCTCTCTCTCTCTTCTCTTTCTTTCTAACACCCTTTTCCCTCCCCATAATCCCTTTCCTTGATCATTCCTCCTTCCACCTTTTCTTCACGTCTTCCTCTCCTCTGACCCCCCTCCCATCACCTGCCGTCGCTGAGGTAACGAAGGTGTGCGTCCACTTGATTGGTTGTCAGGTGAGGTGAGGTGAGGAGAGGAGAGATGAGACTTCTCCCTATAGGTAAATCTAGGAAGGCCAGATAGATATAAATTGTTAAGAACTAGCTGTAAGGGGTTGTAATAGTGTTATTAGACGTTAAAATCTACTCTTATATCTCACTCTAATTACTGTTTAATTAAGGTATCCAAGTTATTACAGAAAGGCGCCGAACATGTCCTTAACGTATATGAAGTTATAAACAGTTAAGTGCAGTGTCTAACCTTAGTAACTTATAATGAAGAGTGAGAGAGTGTCTAGCGTGACTATGGGTGTGTACACGTATAAGGAGTGTGGGAGGAAGAGGAGGAGGAAGAGACCAAGAGGGGACGATCGTAAGGGTTATTTATTGCTGGAGAAAGTTGATCAGTCTTAAGAGGTGTTGAAAAGGCAATAAAACTGTCTGAGTTGTTGTTGTCTTATTGTCTTGTTATATTAATAGATTGTTTTGTTTTAGTTATCGTTGGAACACTTTGATCAGTCTTAAGAGTTGTTGAAAAAGCAATATACAGCCTTGTTCTCTCGTTCTTTGTTCATGTATTAATACCTATACCGTGATATTTGTAGTTATTATATTATTATCATTGTTATTATATTGTTATCATTATTATATTATTAACATTGTTTTGGTTTACAGGTTAGTGCGTGCGTGCGTGCGTGCGTGGGTTGGTGACTAGTGTCCATTGTTTCCCTGCAGAGTAAGGTAATGTAATGTTATTTATGTTTGACGTGTGTGTGTGTGTGTGTGTGTGTGTGTGTGTGTGTGAATACCCCGTCAGGTTGATAGTTAATGCTTGTTTGTACCTGAGACGGTGTATAAGCTGTCTGGTCCAACTCTCACTAATGAGGAGGAGGAGAGGAGGAGAGGAGGAGGAGGAGGAGGAGGAGGAATACAAGCGATGATTGCATAAATAATCTGCATTGAACCAGCTGAGAATCTTTATGTCGAAGAAAAAATCCTCTTGATATGATTATTTTTCCCTCTCTACTTCAAACAAACAAAGAAGTGAATGATTGATTTGATGTTCGTTATTTACCTTTCATCTTTCTATTTCCCAGAATTGTTCGTGTGTTTTTTTCATTCCTGTGTTTCTTTTTGACTCTTAAATCATCGATCGCAGGTGATGTAGGTAGCAAGGATTGAAGTTATTAATGAATGTGTTGACTAATTATCATCATTATCATCGCTACTACTTATACTACTACTTACTACTACTACTACTACTACTACTACTACTTACTACTACTACTACTTACTACTACTACTACTACTTATACTACTACTACTACTACTACTACTACTACTACTACTACTACTACTACTACTACTACTACTACTTATACTACTACTACTACTACTACTACTACTACTACTACTACTACTACTACTACTTATACTACTACTACTACTATACTACTACTACTTACTATTACTACTACTACTACTACTTATACTACTACTACTACTATACTACTACTACTTATACTACTACTACTACTATACTACTACTACTACTACTTATACTACTACTACTACTACTTATACTACTACTACTACTTATACTACTACTACTACTACTACTACTACTTATACTACTACTACTACTTATACTACTACTACTACTACT
>JAPQNM010000659.1:25000-45000 GCA_029783475.1 Metacarcinus magister | reverse complement strand
AGTCACCGCGAAAAATATGATTGTCATCGCGTCAGAATGCCACTGATGAAAACGCCTATAATGAGGCATCTATCAGCTCACAACCTTCTCTCTGATTGCCAGTATGGTTTCCGTAAAGGCCGGTCTACTGGTGATCATCTTGCTTTTCTAACTAAATCTAGGTCATCCTTTTTTAGGGACTTCGGTGAAACCTTTGCTGTCGGCCTTGACATATCGAAAGCCTTCGATAGAGTCTGGCATAAATCTTTAATTTCTAAACTACCCTCCTACGGATTTTATCCTTCTCTCTGTACCTTCATCTCCAGTTTCCTTTCTGACCGTTCTATTGCTGCTGTAGTGGACGGTCACTGATCTTCCTCTAAAACTCTCAACAGTGGTTTTCCTCAGGGTTCTGTTCTATCGCCCACTCTCTTTCTATTATTCATCAATGATCTCCTAAATCTGACTCAATGCCCTATCCACTCCTATGGTGATGACAGCACCTTGCATTTTTCAACGTCGTACAACAGACGCCCAACCCAACAAAAATTAAGTGATTCAAGGCGAGATGCTATAGGACGCCTAACTTCTGATTTTTCACTAGTTTCTGATTGGGCAGGTCAAATCTGGTTCCGTTCAAGGCCTCAAAAACTCAATTTCTACAACCATCTACTCGACATAACCTTCCAGATAACTATCCCCTCTTCTTCAATGACACTCAACTGCCCCTCTCCTCCACATTAAACAGACTCGGTCTATCCTTTACTAAAAAATCTAAACTGATAATTTCATATCTCTAATCTTGCTAAATCAGCTTCCAAGAAGTTAGGTGTCCTATGGCAATGTTGCATCTTTATTTCTTTTCTACCGCCATTTTCATGCTGGCTGCTCTTCTGAACTTGCTAACTGCATGCCTCCACCCCTCCCACGACCTTGCTGCACAAGACTTTCTACTTCTCATCCATATTCTGTCCATCTTTCTAATGCAAGAGTTAACCTCTTGCATTAGAACCTTCACTCTTTCATCCCTTACACTGGTAAACTCTGGAAGTCTCTTCCTTTGTCTGTTTTTCCACCTTTCTAGGGGTGTCAAGACACCTCTAATGTTAACTGTACCTCCACCCCTTGATTCTATTTCTCCTACTGTCCTATTTACAGGGTCTGGCGACAAGCGGGACTTTTTGTTTGCGTATTTTTGTTGTCCCTTAGCCAGTACCCTTTTAATGTAAAAAAAAATATATATATATATATATAAATAAATAAAATAAAATACACATACACACATTCATGCATATACATACTTACACATACATTCACACATATATTCGAATGCAATAAAACAAAAGTATATATATTAGTTGTTTTCTCCTGGTAAATCATCATATTGATTCATTAGGCATTTTATGAATTTACATTTTAAATTATTTATGATTTTAACAGCAATTATGTCATCCTGTAAGTTGTTCCAGCTTGTGGTTCGTCTTGATAGGATGCTATGTGTTGGCGTGGGATCTACGTCAGTCCACAGGAAATGAGTATATAAATTTATGTACAAATAAGTTGGCTTGAATGTTAATAATGTCCTGGAGTTGTAACAACCTAGATTATATGGTCAAAACAATTTTTGAAGTACATGATGCGTAAGAGTTTGTTTTGTGTGATGAATAGGCCATCAATATAGGTTTTATATGCGCCACCCCATAGAGCCGAGCAATACAAGAAATGTGAATATATCAGAGTAAAATAAAGTTGTCGTAAGCAATTTGCATTAATATAATTCCTTAGTCTAAATACTACGCGTGGTAATGATGATACCTTGGATTTTACTGAATCAATATCTTTTTTCCACTTTAATTTGTTGTCTATAGTAACCCCTAAACATTTTAAATCAAAAGCTTAATTTAATGCAATATAATTTATTCTAACTGAGGTGAGAGCTGACTGACTCATTAGGAGGATCATAAAGTGGGTTTTACCGATATTCAATGTCTTTGTTGCTTTTGATCCAGTTTGAAATATTTTCTAACTCTGAATTCAATAATTGTGAAATATTTTCGAGATTATATCTTTGGATATATATATTGTGGTGTCGTCAGCGAATAATAAAAAAAATTATGCTTGCTGCTGCAATGGATGATGTCATTAATATAGATCAGAAAGAGTATAGGACCAAGAATTGATCTTTGTGGAACACTGCAGGTAATTGCATTGCAAGGAAGATGAGATGGTGTTGAATGAGGTATATTGTTTTACGTCATCTAAGTAACTTTTTAACCATTGTTGAGCAATTCCACGTATTCCGTTAACAGATAATTTTTGTAGTCAAATGGAGTGGGAAATAGTGTCAAAAGCTTTGGTAAGATCACAGAATATCGTTAACTGAAACATAAATTTTTATCTAGGGCATTGTAAATATTTTGGCAAAGTTGGTGAACTGCAAGATCAGTAGAAAATTTGGGACGGAATCCATATTGTGATGGAGTTAGAATACAGTGCTGTGATAGGAAGTCCATTAGTCTTACAACCATAACCTTTTCAAATATTTTACTGAAGCTTGGAAAAATGGAAATGGGTCTGTAATTTTGTCGAAGAGAGTTATCTCCTTTTTTAGATATAGGGACAATTATTGCTATTTTTAAATGATCTGGCTAGGAGCCTTCTTGGAATGATTTATTTATAATGAATACTAAAATTGGGATAATTATATCACTGCATTCCTTTTATTATTTTCATATCGATTTCATCATGGCCAGCAGAGGAAACTTTAATATTACTGATTACTGATTTGATTTCGGTTAGAGTTATTGGTGTTATATAGAAGGAAAACGGTACTGACTCTGGCATGTAGGCGTTAAAAGGAAGTTGTGTACCTTGGATGTTGTTAGCTAATGAACTACCTATGTTGCTGAAGTAATCATTGAATTGTTTGGCCACATAAAACGGGTTTTATCAAAAGAACAATCCCCAAGGAGTATATGTGCCAATTTTGGTGCTTGTTTCCAAAAATGAATGACTGTTACAGTTATTTGCTCCACTAGTAAGGAATTTATTCTTGAAGTAGACCACAAGCCTCTAATATACCTTGAGAAATTTAAAAGTAAAAACATGCATTTGCAGATGGTTCAGAAGTAAGAGTGGTTAAGTGGATGGATGACAGGTCTGTCATCATTACATCCACAAATGCATCTGCTCACCCTGTAGATGATGCAATCGCTATCAGAAAAAAAGGAGAAAAATATTTCTGTGATTCCTTGTCCATCCGTTGTGAAGGAAGACAACCTACAAATGGGAGGTGTAGACCTGATGGACTCCTTCATCTCTCTTTATATAATTCATACCAGATAAAGAAGAATTGTATCACAACCTAGTTTTTAATTTCACAGATGTTACTGTTATTAACTCTTGGTTGCTGTATTGCAGGAGGAAGTAGGGAGGAAAAAGAAGATGGGAAGAGGAGTTGGAGGAGGAAGATGATAAGGAGGAGGAGGAGGAGGAGGAGGAGGAGGAGGAGGAGGAGGAGGAGGAGTAGGAGAAGAAGTAGGAGGAGGAGGAGGAGGAGGAGGAGGAGGAGGAGAAGAAGTAGGAGGAGGAGGAGAAGGAGGAGGAGGAGGAGAAGAAGTAGGAGGAGGAGGAGAAGGAGGAGGAGGAGGAGGAGGAGGAGGAGGAGGAAGTAGAAGAAGACCAGGAGCAGGAGGAAAAAGAGGAAGATGAGTAGTCAGATCATTAACTGAACGAGTCAACTGCAGTACATGAAGAAGTTTTCCTATGCAACACTTGTACACACCAGCATTCCTGCACATCGATTACTATTCGTCACTGTACTTACTTCTCATATACCCGAAACACCTGTATGAATTGGTCCTGAATACACCTAGAGTAAAGGCACGCCTTATTTAGTATTAATCTTCCCTCCTAACCCTTTCTCAGGTGTGCGGAGAAGATTGCAAAGACACTTGTATACACCACTTTGGACCATGAAATTGATACAAATATAATTTCTATTCCATTAGTCCCACAATATTTGTATGAATAAACCGAAAAATACAGGTAGTGATTAGCGACGTCCGTCGTGCATTGACAAACCAGGAAAATGCACCAAAGAAGAAAATGCAAGAGGAAGATGCAATTGAAGACCTGCCAATTCGGTTGCAAAACTGGCTATTGCATCTACGCTCGCAAAGACATAACTTGCTCTCGTGCCCACTCCCTTGAATCTTCTGAATTTTCTACCATCTGGATTAGACTTAACTGTCACTCAACCACTAAATTATGTTGTGATGTTTATCGCTCTCCTAACTCCTCTGCCTGTGTAAAATTCTTTGAGTATTTGACTTCCAAAGTAGAGCATATCTTAACTAACTTTCCTTTTGCTGAGATCTCCATATTTGCAGATTTCAATGTTCATCACCAGGTTTGGCTTTGTAGGGAGCTGAGGTATTATTATATATATATATATATATATATATATATATATATATATATATATATATATATATATATATATATATATATATATACCATTGTCATGTATTGTATTTGGCGTGCTCCATATTATATAATCTTGTGACGTGGCAACACCGCGTCGACACCCCTGACGGGCCCCTCAGTTCCCTGCGAAACGGAGGGCCCCAGGCGTCATCTCCCAGAAGCCTGCCAAGAGAGAGAGCCCCAAGCATTCCCACGGGACGGTCGCACTATTTTGTCATTCCTCTGTTCAGTTTTCTTTATCTAAGAATAAACCCACGTCACGTTCTCCGAGCCTTTATTTAACCACCGCTACGCTACCATCCAATCTCCTACACATGGTGGATCAGCGTGGGGATAAGCAAGCTGGACAAAGAGGAAATAAGAAGAAAAGTTTTGGCGCGCCTACCGCATCTGTATCAAAGGACGCCATCTCCAAGCCATTGTCCCTGCGACGCAAAACACCAACAAGCGTTTTTTGCCCTGCCCTTGTAGCAGTCTCCCTTGCACAGCTTAGAGAACGGAGATACCCGTTCTCTGAAAACGTGGGTCGCGCAGCATACTTTATTTTTATTATATTTTTCATTATTCTATGTATAATTTTATATGTACTTTATTTATGTTTTTCTTTTATTATATTATTATATATTTTGTTGCGCTGCTGACCAGCGCACACCCATCAACTTGGCGCGCACTGTCCTCAGACAGTGCGCATATTCAATAATTAATATTTGTTTTTTATATGTTAATTTTATATATATAGTCTAAATTTTATGAATAAAAATGTTTCAGTCCGTCCTGGACGAGTGGTGGGCCACCTACGAGCCGCCGGGCGACCTACACCAACAGGAGAGCGATCTGACGGCGGCCATCCACAAAGCAGCCGACGCCGCCATCCCCAGAAGCTCCCCAGGCCGCCGCTGCCGCCCGGACTGGTGGTTCTATTGTGAGGAGGTGAGAGAACACAAACACCGCGTCAACATCCACCGCAAGCTGTATAAAAAGCGGCCAAACCCCACCACCCTGAGGCTGCTGCAGGAAGTAGTGAGCCGAGCGCGGGCGGTATCTCAGCGAGCCAAGGAGGCAAAATGGCTGCAGTGGTGCGCCACCTTCAGCCAGCACACCTCCCTGGGCCAGCTGTGGAGGAGCGTGCGCACCGCCACGGGTGCCGCCCCTCCCCGCCCGCCAGCCCACCCACACCCTGAGCAGGAGGCTGAGAGGATCATCAACACCTTCACCGCGCGAGGCTCCAGCGCCCAACTACCTCCTAGGACACGTCACCTCCAGCAGCAGCTGCGACCACACCGCGATGAGGTGGTGAGGGACGCCTGCGAGGAGCCCAACGCCGCCGACGTGCCCTTCGCCCCCCGGGAACTAGTTATGGCCAGGACTCGGAGGAAAGGACGTGACACAGCCCCAGGGGCAGACGGAGTGACGTACTCGATGCTGGCTCATGCTGGGTCAGCCGGGAGCGCCGCACTGCTGTCCCTGATTAATGCGTCCTGGCTGGCGGGCCGCCTGCCGCCCGCGTGGAAGGAAGCGGACATCCAGCCAATCCCCAAGCCTCGGGAACCCGCCAAGCTGAGGCCCATTTCCCTCACCAGCTGTGCCGCCAAAACTGCCGAGAGGATGGTGTTGTCCCGCCTGCAGTGGCGCGTGGGTGCCCTCCACCCCCACGTGTTTGGCTTCACGCGCGGCTTAAGCACGGCGGACAGCATCATCACCCTCCTCACGCGCGTCAACCACCGCCCCTCAGTCGCAGTCTTCCTCGACTTGGAGAAAGCGTTCGAGCTGGCCAGCCCCCACGCCATCCTCGACTCCCTCGCGAGGAAGGGGGTACGAGGAAGACTGCTCGCCTGGCTCCGGGACTATCTCCAGCACCGCCGCGCCCGGGTCAAATTTCAGGGCCACAAGTCCAGCTTCCGCGAGCTAGAGAACGGGACGCCCCAGGGCGGCATCCTCAGCCCGTTCCTTTTCAACCTGCTGATGGAGCAGCTGGTTGCCCTCCCCTTCCAGGAGGGCACCGTGCTGCTCAGTTACGCGGACGACCTCGCCCTTGTAGTCACTGGGCGAGGCAACCACCTCAGCGGGGCTCAGCGGGCGCTGGATCTCATCACTGACAAGTGTGAAGAGCTGGGCCTTAAAATCTCAGCTGAGAAGTCACGCGCCATGGCCATCAGAGCAGCCAACCCGGCCGGCCAGCTGAGGGTCCAGGGCATCGGACTGGCTTGGACTGGCTGCTACCAGTACCTCGGAGTGTGGCTGGACTCGCGGTTGACCTTCGCGGCGCAGCTGACATACCTAAGAGAGAGGACGCAGACCAGGCTGAACGTGATGAGGGCCATGACGCGGCCTGGTGCTGGGGCCACCTATGACGTCCTGCGCCTGTACTACGTGCAGGCGGTGCGCTCCCTGGTGGGACTACAGCGCGCCCGTTCTCACCTCGCTCTCCCCCAACCAGCGGACGCGTCTGGAGGTGGTGCAGAACAGCGCCATGAGGACCATGCTGGGAGCTCCGAGGTGGTGCAGCGCCTGCGTGATGCAGAGCGAGACCAGCCTGGTGCCCCTCGCCACCAGGGTGAACTACATCGTGACCTGCCATGTTGCGCGGACCCTTCACCGTGACGCCGAGGGCCTCGTGCAACGGAGGCTCCGGATGGCCATGGCACAGGGCAGCGAGTGCCTCCGCGGCAACCCATGGCTCGCCAACACCACCCGGGCTGCCAGCATCCTCGGCTACGTGGAGAGTTGGCCATGGCAGTGGCAGGAGGCCGATGTCCCCGCCCCCACCTTCCACGCCCCGCCCCCATGGGAACCACCCGTCGCCGAGATCACCGTCACACCCCTGCCAGCCAGCAAGGCCCACTGCATCCCCCAGGAGATGCAGCAGCGAGCTCTCATGGCCATGGAGGAGGTCACGGAGCCGGGCAGTGCGGTGTATTTTACCGACGGCTCCGTGGATCCTGAGAGCGGCACGACGGGCGCTGCGACCATCACCGTGGGCACACAGCTGTCGTGGAGGACGTCGGACCACTGCTCCTCCCTCCAGACGGAGCTGGTGGCCATCCTTCACGCCCTCGAGCACGCTCAGCGTCGCCCGGAGGCGATGGTGGTCGTGCACACGGACTCCAGAGCGGCGCTACAGGTCCTGCAACAGCCACACCCCAGCGACAACGTGCGGCTCATCACCTCCATCCTGGGCAGCCTGCAGAGTCTGGTCACGCAGGGGAGGCGGGCCAGGCTGCACTGGATCCCTAGCCACGTGGGGATACGTGGTAATGAGGCGGCTGACCAAGCCGCCAAACGAGCTGCCGCAGGACCCACCATCACCAAGCATGTGCCGCCCAGCCGACGACAGGTGAAGGAGCGTGCGAGGCGAGCCGGGGCCCAACACACCCACCAGAGACACCGGGAGTTGGAGGCCAGTAAGAGGCAGGCGGCCTGGTACGCCGTCGCCACCGACTACCAACCCCTCGGCGCCGCCCTGCAGCAGCCCAGGGAGGACGGCGTGCTGTTACAGCGCGTTAGGCTGGCGTACTCCACCCGGGAGCAGCTGAGTGAGGACTTTGAGGGACAGGAGTGTGCCCACTGTGGGAGGCACAGCCGTCTTCCCTTGGTGCACTACCTCCTGTCCTGCCCCGCCACCGCCCGCCTCAGACCGGTGCCAGCTGCAGCCGCCCAGCCTGCCGGCGGGGGCCTCTTGAGCAGTCGCGAGGTGAAAGCTGCCCACCTGGTCAGACACACCCCTCGTGACCGGCTCCTGGGGGTGCTCAGAGCAGCACCTCCCCCCCGCTGACCACACCTGCCGCAACCGCGACACACCACCACTTGAACCTTAGAGCGGGAAAGGACACTCCTCACTGGCGGACAGATGCCCGCATTGTACTGTATATATATTTATAACATATTAACTGTATATATGTACAATAAACCTTAAAAAACAAAAAAAACATGAATAAAAATAACCTAAACTGGTATCGAGTTTTCTCTACCAGTGGACCAACTAGCTATATGAACACCCAAAGCAGCAAGCAATACCCTGACCTGGAAGCTACACATAGTTACCACTGAAGTTATTTACTGCTCAACTACTGTTACTACTACCTCAAATACTCCATCACCTTTTGTCTCTGGCCCAGCAACACATCCGAGGGACGCTACATCCACTCCACTACGAGGATTCCACATCAGAGGGACTCTACATCCACTCCACTGGACTCCACTTCATCCACTACAAGGATTCCACATCCGAGGGACTCCACATTCACTCTACTGGACTCCACTACAAAGGACTACACTTGAGTATATTTTTGTATTTTTCTATTCATTTAAATAAAAAAAAAATTTTTTGCTGATATCTGAGTTTGTGAAGTACTTTTTTTTTTTTTTGTAACTCAGATAAGTTTTTTTAACGCATTTATTTTTTTTTTTTTTTTCTTTGTGCTTGTGTCCGCCATATTTTCCCTCCACCTTCCTCTTCACGCCGCCATCTTGAAAATTGACGCGCGCTTCTTGAATTTTGATCTTGATCTTGAAAATGATCTTGATCTTGCTCATGTTTACTAGGCGGTCATTTTGAATTTTGATCTTGATCTTGTTTACATCTTTTTTTTGAAAACTTGAAAAATACCTGGGCCCTCCACATAGTCTATTGAAAAAGACTTGTGTTATATACACTTTTACGTCACTGCTTGTGTGATTTTATTTTTATTTACAGTTCATTTTAGTTGTTTGTTTACTTTGTTTAATTTTGCCCTCTGAGAGCTCAGCTAAGGTGAGCTTCCGCTGTGTCCAGGCAAACTTGCTCTCCGGTTGTTCCGTATATACGTTAGCGAGTTGGGTGCAGTGTTGGGGTATCCTGGTATTGGGAGCCTCGTCCAGTAGTGGAAAACTTTTATTTTTTTTTCCTCTCCGTGGGGTATATACATATATGATTCATGTACTTTGTCCTCATTCTTTCAAACGACTGCAGCACTGAAGACGCCCAAGATCCAGTGACGATTTATTGACCTGTGCTGTTATTACGATTCATTCGGAGCCTAGGTTACACTTCTGTGGTTGTGAGTAACAGTTTATTTCAAATGTTTTTTTTATATTTTTTTCTAGTGAGTTCTGCATAGTGTTACTGTGTTTCACTTACACACTATATATTATTTCATGTGTTAGTTTCAGTAAGTGCCTTCACTTACTATATTATTATTATTTTGCTGCTTAAGTGCATATTTCTTTGGTCTTTCAGACAAGTTAAGCCATTAACTTTGCCATACTGTTGCATGTTTCTTTAAGGTATTTTCATTAATTTATTTTCAATTATCCATTGTGTATTTATTGTGTGTCGCCATTTCCTTGTTAGTATTTTTTTTTCTATCATCACCATGGCACTTTCTATTATTGCACACGACACTCCTTCATTTCCCAAGTTCAATGGACACAACATTCCTCCACACACATTTGTCCAAGATACTTTGGATGAAATTTTACGCAGAAAGGTAACATCTGACACTGAAAAAATTGCTCTCTTCCAAAGCAGAGTCGACCTTGGTGACTGTTTTGCAGGAGACATTATTCAGTCAGATTTGTTTTCAGGCTTCACCAAATTTGAAGATTTTAAATTAGAATTTTTGCGCCAGTTTAGTGGCAACCCTAAAATTGGGTCCCTTGCTCCCTTGTGCAACTTGGCAACACAAACCCAGCAGGTTCTTCCAGTCAGTAAAGTCCTTAAGGCTGCTTCCGACTTTAAGCTGGACCTTAAGCAGCAATTAATGGATTCCTCTTGGGTTGAAAACGGCAACATTAAGCTTGACGATTGCGTTTCCTTGTTTGGATATTTTCATTTTATGTCTCACCTCCACCCTAAGACCCAACAAGAGAGGTCACACAACAAACCATTGTTACCAGAGGCAAAGTAATGGACCAAGTAAATATTGTAGTTATCATGGCCAGACTTATCATTCAACACGTCAATGTTATGCTCTCGCAAAACAGAATCAGGCATCATCATCTTATTCATGACTAGAGAACCATCCTAGCCAGCCTTCTGCTCGTGTTGACGACACTGACCTCCCCTTATCTCTAGCAATACTTGGAACTCTGCCCTAATAATACAAGCAAAAATAATGTGTCGTCCTGCTAAAGTATTTATCGACACTGGTGCTTCAGTCAGTCTGATGTCTCTAGAATGTTTTCGGCGTATAAAAGGCAACCGCACCCTTGTCTTAGATGCACCAGACATCCGCTTGTGTGGAGTGAGTTCATCTCCTATATCTGCTATTGGGAAACACCCCCTTTGATTTGTATTTGCTCAGCGACATTGCACCTCTTCCTGTTGTGTTTTACATTGCTGACGGAATTAACCTACCTGTTGACATTCTATTAGGTAGCCCTGATCTAACTAAAAATAATGTCGATATATTTCCTGGTGCTCAAATGCTCCGTTACAGGTACAGAGACATTCGTGTTCGCTTCTCGGACGAGGTAATACCTGAAAATGTCCCTAATGATGACAATTCTTCGGCTTAACCTTCAGTCTCTGACATTGGAGAAGTTTCTCACACTGACTCGTCTCAGTTATTTCAGCCTCCAATCGCTGACCCTGAAGAAGTTTTTCACACTGACTTGTCTCAGTTATTTCATGAGCCATATATTGCAGAAAATTCTGATGTTACTAATGCCCCCGAGGCCATTCCTTCTGCTGAGGTTACAGGAAAACATAACAGAACACGACGTTCCTACGGTCATGTCTCTAAGTCAAAAGGACGTGCGAAGCACATTGCTGCTATTCAGACTGATACTTCTCAGCTTACAACGACTCAAATACCTCTTGAACAGGTAATGAAAGAGTCTGCACGCTTACGTCATGACATAGTTTCGACAGAAATAGAACTATTGCCATTGTCTGTTACTCGAGTTAACATAAAAAATCCTCGCGCAGAGAATTTCGATGCAATTACATTGCCTGAGTCAGTAACCCACAGAGCAATAGCAGCTCCCTCAGCTTTATGTACTCTGTCAAAGCGAGGACGTTCAAGTTTGTATGTAGTTAATACTACTAAATCTGCTGTTAACTTGTCGGCTGGAACACGACTCTGCACTATTCTAACTTATCCAGCTCATGTTAATATTTTGGAGTACCCACAAGATGCTATTAGTAGGGTCTCCACTCAGGATATTCCTGACACACCTGATTTCATGTCTCATTTACAACCAACCCAATTTCCAAAGTCACAAGAAAACCTGATTAATTTATTATCAAAATACCGTAGAGTTATTGCTCTCCTAGGAGAAGATTTGGGTAAAACGGACATTGTCCAACATAACATTCAACTGAAAGAAAATACTCAGCCTGTGTACATTCCTCTCTACCGAATGCAAGAAAGCTATTGTTGAAAGCATGGTATCTGATATGCTGCAACAAGGTGTTATTGAACCTTCTGTCAGTCCCTTCAACAACCCCATGTTTCTCGTCCCGAAGTCTCATGGTGAATGGAGAGCTGTTGTTGATTTTCGTGCTCTGAACAAAGTAACATTTCCTCCACGTTATCCCATGCCAGTTCTAGAGGAAATTCTTTAGTCACTAGGTGACAATAACTCGGTTTTTTCCACGTTAGATCTCTATTCAGGTTTCTATCAAGTTGATCTTTCTCCAGAAAGTAGAGAAATGACTGCATTCAGTACCCCTTCAAGCCATTACCAGTACAAACGTATGCCTATGAGATTAGTTGGATCACCTTCGACATTTTAACGTCTAATTAACTCAATATTCTCAGGTCTTTTGGGTAACACCCTATTTTCATATCTGGATGACATCATTGTTTTTTCTAAAAATGTACCTGAGCACTTTCAGAAATTAGAAAAGGTTCTTTCTTGTCTTGCTGAGTCTGGTCTAAAGTTGAAACTCTCTAAGTGCCATTTTCTTCAGAAAGAAACTAAGTTTTTTGGCCATGTCATTGATACCAATGGTATTCACACGTCTCAGGACAAGATACAGACTATCTTAGATTATCCAGCTCCTACTAATGTAGATGAAATTCGCAGTTTTCTTGGCCTAGCTGGTTATTACAGACGTTTTATCAAAGAATATGCGTCTATTGCTTCTCCACTTACTGCACTTCTTAAGAAAGATGTTATTTTCAATTTTTCCACTGAACAGGAACATGCTTTTGCCACTCTCAAACAAGCACTCACCACTGCCCCTGTACTTGCTTATCCTAACTATGATAAACCTTTTATTTTGAATACAGATGCTTCTTATACAGGCCTTGGTGCAATCCTCATGCAGGAATATGACGGTAAAAACCGCCTAGTTGCTTTTGCATCCCGTCTTCTGAACAAGGCAGATAAAAATTATTCAGTCACTGATTTAGAAGCATTAGCTGTTGTGTGGGCTCTTAAGAAGTTCCGTTAAATTATACATGGCTATCCCATTGAAGTTCTCACTGACCATCAAGCTATTAAATATTTATTCAGTGGTAAAAATTCTACAGTGCTAGATGGTTCCTTACAATTCAAGATTTTAATCCTACATTTACCTACATTGAAGGCAAGTCAAACCTTGCAGCTGATGCACTGTCACGTAATTTTGCTCATGTCCTTCCTGTTACCACTGCTCCAGCAAACCTAGAGACAGTTTCTCAAACTGATATTATTGATGCACAGCGTGATGATCTGTTCTGTTCCAAGCTAATCTATTTTCTAGAGTCAGGTGATGATTCCGATCTTTCTGACAAGATTACTTCACTATCCTCATACATTTTGCAAGATGGTATGTTATATAGAAGTACTACCTTGTAAGGGAAAAATGAACCTAGCAGAATTATTCACCAGATGGTAATTCCTGATTCTCTTGTGCCTAAAATTCTTAAAACTGTACATAACTCTATTCATGCTGGACACCCAGATAAAGAAAAATGCCTCTCTCAGACGCGACTCAAGTACTTTTGGCGCACTATACGTACTGATATAAACGAGCACATAGATCTTTGTCATACTTGTGCCATTCACAAAGGTAATGTTCATTCTCGTGTCCCTATTCTGAACTATCCAGTTCCCGCTCAACCATGGGATTTAGTGGCTATTGATCTGCTTACTCTGCCTCTTACTGAAAAAGGTAACAGATACTTGTTGCAGTTGATCATTTTTCAAGATTCTCCATTTTAGTGCCACTTCCAGATAAGTCTGCTATAACTGGTGCTCGTGCCATTGTTAACAACATAATTTGTCCTTTTACCACTCCTAAGACTCTACTCTCTGATAATGGTACAAAATTTGTCAATCAAATTCTTGATGTTCTTTGTAAGTAATTTCACATTAAAAAGTGCACTGTTCTGCCGTACAGACCCAATTCTAACGGTTTAGTTGAGCGTCTTAACAGAAAAGTCCTTGATTTGCTTCGCTCATTTGTTCCACCCACAGACACAGTTTGGGATTTATATATGCCACAGGTCATGGCTTCTCTAAATTCACAAATTCATTAATCAATTTCAGAAACTCCTCATTTTGTCATCTTTGGCTCAGATAAACGCCTATTTTCAGAGTCTCCAAGTGTAGTATATAATTTGGATGACTATCTTATAGTTACTGTGGCAACCTTCCAAAAGATTCACCAACGAGTAGCAGAGTCACTTTCACTTTCCAAAGAGGACATGATTGCCTACCATAACAAGGATGCGTCATCTTTCCACCTTAATGTTGGCGACATAGTGTTTTCCCTTGTAAACGTAACGTCATCCAAGCTGCAACCTAAATTTAATGGCCCTTTCAGAGTGATTGATAAATTGCACGGGAATAAAGTAAAGTTATTGCACCTTCAGTCCCTAGAGAAGTCAGTTGCTCATTTAGACTCCCCAAAGAAAGTATCCAAAGGTTCTGATTCTGTTGTGGTTCCACCTCACACCATACACAACACCACTTCCGACACTACAGCTTCTGCTCCTCCTTGCCCTTATTTTCTCCGCTCTAGGAATACCTCTACCTGTATTTAATTTCTATGCACCTAGTTACTCATTTATTATGTATAAATGCATTTGTTTAACTTTGATAGAGTGCATAGTTTAGTACTTCATTGTTTTGTCAGGTAGATTATTATTTTTTGCATTTATATGTATGTATTTTCTCTTTAGATGTCTCAGTTTCCTGTACCGTAACGTCACCTTCCACGGGTGTCCTCGTTTCACCTGGTGTTTTTCGAAATGGGGACATTTCGTTGGTGGTGGCCGAGCAGTGTAGGGAGCTGAGGTATTATTATATACATACCATTGCCATGTATTGTATTTTGCGCGCTCCATATTATATAATCTTATGACGTGGCAACACCGCGTCAACACCCCTGACGGGCCCCTCAGTTCCCCGCGAAACGGAGGGCCCCAGGCGTCATCTCCCAGAAGCCCGCCAAGAGAGAGAGCCCCAAGCATTCCCACGGGACGGTCGCACTATTTTGTCATTCCTCTGTTCAGTTTTGTTTATCTAAGAATAAACCCACGTCACGTTCTCCGAGCCTTTATTTAACCACCGCTACGCTACCATCCAACCTCCTACAGCTTTCATCTTCTTTCAATGACCAACCTGGTGAACAAGCCTTCAACGTTGCTATCCTCTATGATCTGGAGCAACTGGTGCAGCACCCTACTCGTATTCCTGACCGCTTTAGTGATACGCCTAACATTTTCGACCATTTTCTTACCTCTAATCCTTCCGCTTCCTCTATCAAATTGTCCTCTCCGTTGGGCTCCTCCGATCACCGTCTTATTTCAGTCTCTTGTCTTATCGCTCCAGTGCCGCCTCAGACCCCACCAAAGGTGCTTCTGGCATTATGGTTTGGTTAAGTGGGATGACCTAAGGAGGTACTATTCTGATTTTCCTTGGAATGATTACTGCTTCCGTGTCACAGATCCTCTTTGTGCCGAACGCTTAATGGATATTATTGTCTCTGGATTGGAAGCGTATTTGACACACTTTCTCTAGCCACAGAACTCATAAAATTTGGTTAATCTTAGCTTGTTCTCGTATTATCCATGATAGAGTGGTGGCTCACAAACGATATGTTAGCCTTCCATCTCCTGATACTCATGCTCCTTATATTTCTGCCCGGAATCACGCCAAATCTGTTTTCCAACTAGCCCAAAACTCCTTCATCAATAGGAAATGTCAAAATATTTATAGTCCTAACTCTCCTCGTGACTTCTAGCATCCAGGCAAAAATATTTCCAACAATTTTACTTCTTCATCTTTCCCTCTCTTACTTTACCCAGATGGCACCCCTGCCGTCTCCTCTGTCTCTAAGGCTGAACTGTTCCCTCAAACTTTTGCTAACAACTCCACATTGGATGATTTTGGGCTTGTTCCTCTTTCTTCACCACACTGACTACTTCATGCCTAATATTCAAATCCTTCGTAATGAGATGTCTCATGCCCTTGCTGACCTTAACCCTCGGAAGGCGTATGGTCCTGATGGAGTCCTTCCTATTGTTCTCAAAAATTGTGTTCGCACCTTGCCTGATGAAACTTTTCCGTCTCTGCCTATCAACTTCCACCCATCCTTCTCCCTGGAAGTATGCCTACATACAACTTGTTCCAAAAAAGGGTGACTGTTCCAATCCCTCAAATTACCGTCGTATTGCTTTGATTTCCTGTCTTTTCAAAGCTATTGAGTCTATTCTTAACAGGATGATTCAGAGGCATCTATCCGCTCACAACCTTTAATCTGATCGTCAGTATGGCTTCCGATCTGGACACTCTACGGGCCTTATCAGCCCCTGTATGAGGTACGCATCCAACGTGTGGGGGGCTCCACACACACTGAGTTGGTAAACAAGGTTGAGTTAAAAGCACTTCATCTTATTGACTCCCCTCCTCTTCAACCTCTTACACTCTGCCGCAATGTTGCATCTCTTGCTATCTTCTACCGTTATTTTCATGCTTACTGCTCTTCTGAACTTGCTAACTGCATGCCTTTCCTCCGCCCCACCCCACCCCACCCTCCGCGGCTTCACAGCACACGATCTTCCACTAACTCTCATCCCTATTCTGTTAACTTCACTTATGCAAGAGTTATCTGGTATCTTCGCTCTTTCTTCCCTTCTAATGGTAAGCTCTAAAGCTCTCTACTTGAATCTGTGTTTCCACCTTCCTACGACTTGAAGTCATTCTGGCATATATTAAAAGAAAATAGATTTATGGTATGAAGAATTTGTCTGTTATACTGGGTAGTGTATCACCAGGGACCGAATCAGATAGCACTGGCAGTAAACACCTTTATTTTAGGGTCCAACCTGTAACCATGGTATAAGTAAGCAACAACATAATGACAAACAACTCTTCTCGTAACGAGTAATTAGCGAGAATGTAGGGTCTATGATAATGGGAAATAATGAATAAGCCTTACTACAGTTACACCAACACTTCCAACAACCTCATTATAATTACAATAAACATCAAAGAGAACAAGGAAATGTATCAAACTTACACAGTGCCTCCCTTCCTAGCCTTCCTGGTGACTAGCCTAATGCCTCGGGCTGAGTCGCGTTTCCTGCACCTTGTCTCCAAGCACCATACAACTGCAACACAATGCCGGTCTCAAAACGGTTGCGGCCTACACAATACAAATAATCACACCTACCGCGATATATGTACAAGTAATTACACAATGATTAACAATAGTACACCAGTTAAAACACACGCCAGAAAACGGGGAACTGTAATAACTTACCCAGTGCCTGCCTTCCTAGCGTTCACGACCGGATACATCCACCTGGATCCCTTAACACCACCACACCATCGCAGTCTGATGTAACTACACCCAATCCTGATCAGCAACTAACTGGGCCTTCGTGAACACCCGCCACATAGCACTCATACCACGTCACCAACAATAACACAACGTCATGCGCAACCGCGCTTACAAATACATATGAAAATGTAAAATACACTTTAAACCTAAACAGTATGCATTTATTCAATTGACACGATAAATAGTACAAGAGTGCACCTGAACATACAGGGGTAATTAGCAAAAGATATATTAAATATTTTGTTCATCTAAGAAAACATTCCCAGTTAGGGATACTGAGTTATTCTCAGTGCAGGTAGTAAAATCATAAATATACAATATGAAAATATAAAGAAGCATAAATACCTGCACAATCTATTCATCCTCTGATAAGCTAAATTGACATGTAATTCTGAATAATATATGTTTTTTGACGAGTTTGCGTTTAATTTTTTGCTCCACATTCATCCTCAACCTACAGAGTATTCTTCGTCCTCAGTTCGTTATATATGATATACCTTTGTACTTTCTTTTCCTCCTCGCTTCCTTTTTCCTACATCTCACACACCCTTTCTTATTTATATCAACATTATTTAACTTCCTTTCTTGATGCCTTGAGAGCAGATGCCGCCTATCCATGGTCTGTTTTGGTTATGTAAAAATCAGTCTGTTATTATACTCTCTCTTAATTTGCTCTTAATGTCATCAACACACCATTTCGTCTTTCTCTTTGTATCCGCTATTTTGAGAAGAGATTCCACCTACACAATGTTGGTTTTGTATCTGTTAAGAGAAAACTTATCACATTCTCTCTTCCTTGGTAATATTTGTTTTATCAACAATGTAACTCTCTCCTGCAAAAGACCTTAGCTACACTGGCTCCGTATTTTAGGGTTAGAAGCAGGATAGGTTTAAAAGAAATTTCTAAAGGATGAGAAAACTAATCAATACAAGATTTTAAAAAAAATGTTCCTCGTGCTATGTAAACCAAGGAAAATATACGAATGGAATGACGTTATTTATATCTTTATTACCCTCCATCTATACATTCAAGGACATGGGATGTGTTTCAAAGAAGTGTGTAGTATGGATGATAAAATATAGTCCCACATGTGAATAGCTCGTAGGCTTTTATAAGGTTCACATGTGTGTGTGTGTGTGTGTGTGTGTGTGTGTGTGTGTGTGTGTGTGTGTGTGTGTGTGTGTGTGTGTGTGTGTGTGTAATAAATAATAATAATAATAGACGGTTTATTAGGAAATGCAGCCATAAGCTGAAAATATACATTTTAAAATTGCTTAATTCTAAATGTGAGGAGTGGAAGAGTGTGTTTCTTTTTTACATGAGAGTATTCAGACAAATTGTCAGCATAGTGATAGGTGGTATGTGGTGGGTCGAGTACAGTCAGGTGTTGGAGAAGGTGCCGCCTGTAGGAGGCCGACGTCTACGAGGCAGCTTCACGACCCTATCCACCCGGTGCCGTGAGGTGACGGTGGTGTAGCACCTTGGAGGCCGGGGATGGCCTCGAGCCAGGGTTAATGGTATCGCCTTCAGGTGTTGGAGAAGGTGCCGCCTGTAGGAGGCCGACGTCTACGAGGCAGCTATCACTGGGTGATGGCTGGAAGTGCAGGTATGGGTGGTGGGTAGAGGTGCAGCCGTGGGTGGTGACTGGAGGTGCAGCTGTTGGAGGGAAAGTGATGATCCGGAGGGGATTAACAGGCCTGGATTAGCACCGATAGCCCTCCTCATAGTCCCAGCCAGTGAGATCGGTTTTCATTGTTATAGTTCTTAAATTTTCTTCCTTTTGCTTTAAGTTACTTTACTGTGTTGTGTGTTCATTACAAGTTCACTGTTCTTAATTGTGTGGAACTTCCACATCTCACTGAGGGGGAGGGGGAGGATTAGATAGGGGTGGAGAGAGGGTCAACAAATAGACCCCGGGCTGCCCCGAGGAGCGCCAAGACGACACTACCTGACCCTAGCGAGGTCAGAGGCCGTGTGTGTGTGTGTGTGTGTGTGTGTGTGTGTCTGTGTGTGTGTGTGTGTGTGTGTGTGTGTGTATGTCTCTCTGTGTGTGTGTGTGTGTGTGTGTGTGTGTGTGTGTGTGTGTGTGTGTGTGTGTGTGTGTGTGTGTGTCTGTGTATGTGTGTGTATGTATGTATGTATGTGTGTGTATGTATGTATGTATGTGTGTGTATATATGTGTGTGTGTGTGTGTGTGTGTGTGTGTGTGCGTGTGTGTGTGTGTGTGTGTGTGTGTGTGTGTGTGTGTGTGCTAATAACACGTGTGAATAGCTTCAATGGGAAGTAACACACATCAGTTCAGTATATAAATGCGCCCTTTTGAAGGTGTCGCATCACACACCTACGCCACATTCACTCAGGTGTAGGTTCCTCTCTTCACACCGACATCATGAGGTGAGTTTTATGCATATAACATACCTTCAGGCCTTCTCTTGGTCAAGGATATAGTACTGTGCAGTATCTTTTATTATTTTACGCGTTCTTCATTCGGCCAATTTTTTGTTTTTTGGTGGGACATATACAATTGCTATTTTGTTGTATCTCCATATTTTATTATAATCTGTGCATTTATCGATTCTGCTTTTCCTTTTCCATACTCTACATTCATCATCATTCTAGATTTTATCAGTATCATCACACCTCCTTTTTAGCCTTCCTTGATATATTTTAAGTATTATTATTCATTATCAATGTTAAGTTGGATGTACTCAGTTAACTTTATTTTTGCTAAGCATATAATTAGTTTTTTTTCTTATTTAAATTATAAATTAT
>JAPQNM010000659.1:17500-20000 GCA_029783475.1 Metacarcinus magister | reverse complement strand
CTCGCCATTCTCATTCCATCGTGATGTACAGAGTCAAAAGTACGAAGGTGAAGGGATGTGGCTGAAGCGTTGACTTTGGAACCGTAATCTAACTTCGACAGAATGAAAGATTGATATAAACAGAGGAGAATGGTGCAGTCAGCTTCCCAAGACACATGGGAAAGAAAAAAAGGCAAGGACATCCGCCACTGGCAAACAGCTTTCAGGTCCCGCAGGTGTGGCAACCAGGTAAGGCGTCTGTCAAGTATTAAGCCCAAGAAACGAGTCGTTTCGACGACTGGCATTCTTCTGCCATAGAGATATAAGTCTGGATCCCTAAAATCACTTCTGCTGCGAGAGAAAAGCATACAAACTGTCTTTGTGGGGGAAAATTTTAAACCATGACTATTGGTCCAACGGGTGATCCGGCCAAGAGCCAACTGGATGTGTCGCTCGGCCCCATCGAGACGAGAGGAAGCGTAGGAGAGGGAAAAGTCATCAGCGTATAGCATGCATCGAAAGTCCCGGTTGACGCACTCAGTGATGCTATTGATGGCAACGCTGAATAGAGTGACACTGAGGACACTACCTTGGGAAACCCCTTCTTCTTGCTCAAACGAGCTAGAAAGAGCAGTGCCTACCCTCGCCCTAAAAGTACGGTCCTGTAAAAAAGACCGGAGGAACAGAGGGAGGTGACCTCTGAGGCCAATTGTATGGAGAGCTCGTAGAATGCCATACCTCCAGGTCGTATGCCTTCTCAAGGTCGAAAAAAGCTTGGCAGATAGTGTTTTCTAATCGCAGAAGATCGTCTAAAGTAGAGAGAGATCGACGAAAACAACACTGTACTGCCGAAAGATGGCCATCCTTCTCCAGGAACCAGACTAGACGAGTGTTAACCATCTTTTCAAATACTTTCATCATGCAAACGGTAAGGGCATTGGGTCAATAGTTAAGGGGGTGGGAGGCATCCCTTCCAGGCTTGGGGATTGGGATGACTATAGAAGACTTCCAGGACGGGGTACATATCCGTCACTCCACATCCTATTAAATAATCCTAGGAGGAAGGACAGTGGTCCAGAATCTAGGTGTCCTTACATAAAGATAAAGCTGAAAGCAGTTCCGGTATAGAATAAGGGACACTGTAGCTTTCATCCCCACCGGATGAAAAGTCTAGTTGGCGAGCCTCGTCTGCCTCAAACTGGCGATGCACTGCTGGAGATCTCGAGGCCCGGCTGGACACGAAAGAAAAGGTCTCAGCGAGTGTGTTGGCTACCACCTGGCCGTCAGACACCTTATCCCCGTTGACATTTAGGACCGGAGGTGGGCCTGGAGAGAACTTTCCCGCGATCTTCCGCACGCGCTTGAATACCTGCGACATAGGTGTCTGCACTTTCAGTGCGGAGACGAAAGACGCAAGGGACTTACGGCGAGCATCCTTGAGGATTCGACGAGCCTTAGCTCTAGCCAGTCTGTATTGTCCCCGGAAAAATTCAGTTTTGTGTCGACGGTATCTACCAAAAGCTCGTCGACGCTCTGGCATTGCCTGTCTACACTCATCAGACTACCAGGGGACCGGTCGGCGCTTGGTAAACCCTGTGGTCTGAGGGATGGAAAGCTCACCAGCTCGCTGGAGTATAGATGAAAAATACTCGACAGCGCTGTCTATATCTAGGAACTCATCAACCTCGCAGTCAACCATGGCAAGGTGTTTAAAAAGTCCCCATTTAGCGTGGTCCAGCCGCCAGCGGGGGACACGGGGTAAGAGGAGGACGTCGGGAAAAGACAGTAGTATAGGGTAGTGGTCACTCCCACAAAGATCTCCTGTGACGCTCCATGTGAAGTCAAGTAGGGTGTCATGAGAACACAATGATAAATCTAGGGCCGAGGTGGTGTCTGTCTGGATGTGGTAGTGTGTATGGTCACTGGTGTTAAAAATACCTAGATCTAACGCTTCAACAACGAGGGCAATCATTGCTCCCCTGGGGTTGACAAGTGTATCTCCCCACAGGGTGTGCCGACCATTAAAATCTCCTAAAATAATAAACGGAGAAAGCAATTGTTGAACTAGGGGAACTAAGTCCTCTCTATCTACTGGAGAATTGGGAGGGAGGTATAAAAAGCAGACAGTGTAAGTTCTCCTGAGGTGGAGCTGGACAGCCACCAGTTGCAGAAGGTAGACAATATAAAAAGAGGTAAGGTTAGGTTAGGTTAGGTTAGCAATGCCTCGTGAGTTATCTATAAAAATTGCTCTTCCACCATGATGGAATTGCGCGCGATCATGAGGAGAGTAAAAACCAGAGTAACTCTTGGGTAGAGAATGGGAGGACGAACCAATCATAGTGTCCTGCAGACAGACACAGACCGGCTGGTGTCTCCGCTGGAGTAGACTGAGCTCCTCCCAATTCCCTCTCAATCCACGAAGGTTCGTTCCACTGTAAAATATTAAAAAAATATTAAAATTAACGGTGCGTAGAGAGGCCCCTGGAGGAGGCCCTCCCAACACCAGTATCCTTCTTGCTCT
>JAPQNM010000656.1:7500-15000 GCA_029783475.1 Metacarcinus magister | reverse complement strand
GTGTTGACCCTCTCCCCACCCCTACCTAATCCTCCCCCTCCCCCTCAGTGAGAAGTGGAAGTTCTATACAATTAAGAACAGTGAACTTGTAATGGATACACAACACAGTGAAGTAACTTAAAGCAAAAGGAAGAAAATTTAAGAACTATAACAATGAAAACCGAGTGGGCGGACGAGTCTCGACCTCACTGACTGGGACAGCGAGGACTATCGGTGCTAATCCATGTCTGTTAATCCCCTCCGGAACATCACCTTCCCGCCAACAGCTGCACCACCTCCAGTCACCATCCACGGCTGCACCTCTATCCACCACCTACACCTGCACTTCCAGCCATCACCCTGTGTCAGCTGCCTCGTAGACGTTGGCCTCCTACAGGCTGCACCTTCTCCAACACCTGAAGGCGATGCCATTAACCCTGGCTCGAGGCCATCCCCGGCCTCCAAGGTGCTACACCACCGTCACCTCACGGCACCGGGTGGATAGGGTCGCGAAACGGACCTGACCTGACCCGACCCACGACATACCACCACCTGACTGTACTCGACCCACCACATACCACTTATCACTATGCTAACAATTTGTCTGAATACTCTCATGTAAAGAAGAAACAAAATCTTCCACTCCTCACATTTAGAATTATGCAATTTCAAAATGTATATTTTCAGCTTATGGCTGTATTTCCTAATAAACCGTCTATATTATTACACACACACACACACACACACACACACACACAACACAAAACCACACACACACACACACACACAAACACAACACACACACACACACACACTTATCAGTAAAAGTTTATAATACATATAATACGTATAATACGTAGTTTATTATACGTCAGAATTATTATTTTTTTTTTTTGATGGCTCGGTACGATAATGTTGGCTATAAAAGTTAACATGCGGACGACAACGACACACTCTTTGGAGAAACACACATTCTGCCTGCCCTGCCCTGCCCTGCCCTGCCTGCCCACCCTGCCTGCCCTGCCTTCCCTGCCTGCCCACACTGCCTGCCCTGCCTTCCTTGCCTGCCCACCCTGCCTGCCCTGTCTGCCCACCCTGCCTGTCCTGGCTTCACCTCCTGCCCATCCTGCCTGCCCTGCCTTCCCTGTCTGCCCACCCTGCGTTCCTTGCCTGCCCACCCTGCCTTCCCTGTCTGCCCACCCTGCCTGCCCTGCCTGCCCACCGTGTAGTACTACGCAGCCAGCTCCAAGTTCTGAACATTACCACATTCCACCTGCCCTGCCCTGCCCTGCCCTACCTGCTCGTGGGGGCAAACATTCACCCAGGTATTATTTTACATTTTCACCTGAATGCTCTAAAGAATTCAAAGTTGTATTTTTACATTATCAGATGCATTCTGAGAAGTTTTTCTTAATTACATTTCCGTTGCAAATTCTTAGTTTGTGCGATATTCAATGTTTTCTATGAGACCCTTACTTCGGGAATAAGGGAAAGTTTTGTTTGGTTTGAACAAGGTCAAGGTCAAGGTTGGGTTAATTTATTTTATGTTATGTTATGTTAATGTAGAAAATATCCAATGTTTTCTACGACCAATAGTAGGGAGTTGGTCGAGGTGCAGACGCCATTTTTTTTCGTAGCCACACTGCATATTTTGTGACCGTCAGTGCATTGCGCGTTCGTTAATAGATCATTGTTAGGTTATGTTAGTGATTCTGGCACCTTGGTGCTTTTCGTACTGTATATACTGGTCATGAAGATAACCTAACCACAGTTTAACCTTTGTATCTTCGTATGCTGTGTTTTCACGGCATTACTGCACCATTCAGCTTGTTAGTTTTGCCAAGAACACATAACCTTCCTACCTTACCTTCTCACTAGCACATTTGCGATATTTGGGTTCTTAATTTTATTAGGTCAATCTATGGTTTTTGTTTCCAATAAATCATTGGATGGGGATGTCACCTTCCTTATTATTGGTACACTACCAACCCTTTGCTGTACAAATAATATGTCAGCATGTACAGAACAGTATGCAGTTTCTTGGTTATTAAATGCAGATCCTGACATCCTACGAATTTTGGTATGTTAAGGTGTGGAATAGTAATCCAAAGATATTTTAAGATATGTTTCTACTATGTTGTTAGATAAATAAAAATAACAGGTATTATTTTACATCTTCACCAGAAAGCTCATTTTGAGAAGGTTTTCTTAATTACATTTCCGTCGCAAATTGTTAGTTAGTGAGATATTCAATGTTATCTGCGAGACCTTCTCTTTGAAAATTAAAGTTTAGTTTGGTTTTAACAAGGTTCTGTTATTTGTCAATATAAGTTAAGGTTTGGTTAAGTTAGGTTAATTTAGAAGACATCAAATGTTCTCTATGACGGAGTTGGACGAGGTGCAGAGGCAAGACGCAGACGTAAACAGACGCCATTATGGTGGAGATGTCAAATTTGACCAAATAACAGTCCAATGTAGAACACTCACCCCAGGTAGCAAGGCACTTCGATTCGCAGTGCCTTGCTACCTCGGGTGACGGCCGGTGACAATTATCAACCAATCCCAACAAGACCTCCTTCACCTAATGACGGTCGCGAGGGTTTTTCTAAGGGTCTTAGGAAAATAATAAATAAATAAATAAATAAAATACTTCACAGGTGGTCACATTTTGATTTTGAGTAATGTAGCTGATCGACTTCAGTTGGACAGCGTAAAGATTATCTGTGTTAGTAATATACATCTATATAAATAGAATAACGTAAGCTCATCAACATTTGCAAGTATAACTAACATGAAAATGGTTGTATTTATTACTACGTGTTCACACATTTAGGGTCACTAGTCCTGTTTAACACTGTATTTAGGGTCGCATAAAAAAAAAGTTTGGGAAACACTGAGCTAGACAGCTACACACAACACACAACTGACCCAGGACCACACTCCCCTACCAAGAAACCACACACTGCCTCTGCCGCAACACCACTTCTTTCCTCTATCCAACCTCTCGCCCACCTAGTTGACCACTGCCTAGACTCGCGGACAGGGTCGCCAACTCACCTCCCGTGAAACACTTCAAATAATTCAATCACCTGCGTGAATCCCTGCAACCATTCAACCACCATAACACTACACACATTTTGTTCGCAAATTATTAATTCACTAGAAAATGAAATGTTGAATGTTTTGATGCGCGGCAGCGCGTCTAAAGCCCCTTTCACACATTCACGATGTTCGTCACGACTGCGCCAAGAATGAGCAGTCGTGACATTTGGTCATGATTATTGGTCCTTCACGACAACGGCATGACATTGTCATCACATTATCACGACAATGTCACAACAGCGACGACAACATCGTTACGAATAGTCACGATGGACAAGACAAAGTCACGACCAAGTCATAACAGAGTGAGGACGGTGTCAGGACGGTGTCACGACAGCCTTTTGTAGGGCTGGCAACGCTGAGCCGCCACGTCTGCGCACCCGTGTTGCCACATCGCCGAAGTGTAAGGGGGGTTGGTAGCGTGGCTGGTTAAATAAGGCTTCGGAGAACGTGGCTGTGGGTTTATTATACAATAAACACAGAAAACTGGACAGAGAGTGACGTGCGTGACCTTTCTGTAGTAAATCTGTGCGGGCTGCGCGGACTGGCGGCGGCAGGCTGGCGGTCGGGCTAGGTTAGGTTAGGTCACTCGCAGTTGCCAGACGTCATAGGATACATAGAGAGCGCGCCACATACGAATACAATATGATAATGATATATATAATACCTCAGCTCCCTACAGAAGCCGCTATGACTATTAGCTCTGTCATGCTGTCATGACGCATGCATACGTAGGTCTGTCATGACGCATGCGTCGTCTATTTAGCGCTTTCGTAACAAGATCTACCTAGTGCAGGCCCGGATGCCTGCACTAGGTAGTTCCTGTTACTCCAATACGCCCTGATTACCTACACCCACCTCTCATTCCTATCCATAAGGCCGTCTAGTCTTCTTTTAAAACTCCCAGTGCACTAACTACCTGCTGACTGAGTCTGTTCCAATCATTCACCACCCTATATGTAAACCAATTTCTGCCTATTTCTTTACTAAATCTACATATTTCTAGATTGAATCCGTTATTTCTTGTTCTATCCTGACTACTGATCGCAAGAACTTTTTCTACATCCCCCTTATTAAAACCCTTCTAACACTTCAATCAGATCACCCCTTACTCTACGTCTCTCCAGTGTAATTTCAAAAGCTTTAGTCTCCTTTCATAACTAAAATTACGAATCCCTTCTATCATTTTGGTCATCCTTCTCTGCACTGTCTCTAACAAATTTATATCCGTTCTATAATACGGGGACCAAAACTGTACTGCATAGTCGAGGTGAGGTCTAACTAATGCCAAATATAACTTCAGAATAACCTCACCACTTCTACTTTTAATACTCCTAGCAATGAATCCTAACAACCTATTAGCCCAATTTCTAGCCTCAATACATTGTTTTCTGGGACGGAGGTCTGAGCTAACCTGTACACCCAAATCCCTCTCACATTCTAACCTATTCAGCGTTACCATGCTTATGTTGTACCTGTTGTGAGGATTTTTCCTACCAATATTCATTACTCTAGCTACACTTGTCAATATTGAATTCCATCTACCACCTGACCACCAACTCGTTTAACCTATCCAAGTCTCCCTGCAAGTCTTTTACGTCAGACTCTAATCTAATAATCCTACCTATCTTAGAATCATCAGCGAATTTACTACTAATAATACATGAAGTTGGGGCACACGCTATAGCTGCGCGTAGCTGCGGGTGTTCATCCCCCGTCGCATTGGCCTTTGAACCTGTGGTGGAAATGAATCCGTTACGCCGGGGCACAGGGCCACTATGACGTCCGACTTTCCACAGTTTATCTTCCCCAGGTTTCCCTAGGTACCCATTTATCTACCAATCCGTTTGGAACGATGAACAGCTGGGTGAGCTGTGCGCCGACTTCCTGCGTCCAGGGTCGAACTCGGGCAATTTACTAAGATCACTACTAATCCCACTGTCTAAGTCGTTAATGTATATTAAGAATAGTAATTGCCCCAAAACAGATCCCTGTGGAACTCCACTTGTTACCCCCACCCCCAACTTTTTTTTTCCTTTTCTTTATTTTACATTAAAAGGGTACAGGCCAAGGGACAACAAAAAAACGTTAAAATAATCCCGCTTGTCGCCAGACCCTGTAAAGAGAACAGTAGGAAAAATAGAGGCAGGGAATGGACTTCGAACCATTAATTGTAACTATTTGTTGCCTATCGCCTAGCCAAAACCTAATCCAGCGGAGAACTTTCCCATCAATCCTATGTGCTCTAACCTTACTTAGGAGTCTTTCATGTGGTACCTTATCAAATGCGTTTGGAAATATATTGGAAATATTTGTGGCAACCTGCTGTAGTTACAGTGTACAGTGATTGTTAGTAGTGCTGGTTACTCGGTGGTAAAGGTTTGCATTTTATCCTTGCCGTTTAAGTCAACCCAAAGTATTGGAGAGATTTTTTCAGGCTCAAAAAGTCGACTCGTACGTCGCAATTCACGGTATACGAGTACAGTGTGATTGTAAATAAAAACAATGAAAAATGGGTAGTGGTGGTGTGAGGTGATGTCTTTGTTAATGAATGTTGTTGTTCCCTACAGGCTAATTGACGGTGCATCGTGTACACTGAAGGCAGGACAACAAGGCAGCAGGTGAAGCAGGGAGTCTGAACCATGGTGAGTCTTCACCTGTAACAGTGTTGGGGCAAGGCAGGACTAGTTTGCTATGTATGAGTATGTGTGTGAGGAAGGGGGGGGGGTGTTTTGCCCTGCATGATTGCTGTAGTACAGGGATCCAAGGATAGGGGTAGTTTCCCCTCCCTCCTTTTCAAAGTGTGTTCTGTCCCTGCACTCGCACGGCTGCATCGTGTGTGTTCCTGGTGTGTTCGCTCCTTCATGCTGCCTCTTTGTTCCAGGACAACAACCCCGAGGACTGTCCAGTGTGCCTGACTGGCTTTGATGACACCTTGAGGCGGCCACGAACTCTACCATGTGGGCATTCATTTTGTACCTGTTGCGTAGATGCAATTAAGGAACAGAATGAGGTCACGTGCCCCACCTGTCGCCTCAGACATGCTGTGCCTGAGACGGGGCAGTTTCCTGTCTCCTATGTTACTGAAGCCCTTGTAAAAAGGCTGAGAGGTGCAGCCTTAGCCACCCCACCACCCAAGCCTGTGAAGGACGCAGCAAAGCCAGCTGCTTTACTAGCATCAGAACGATGCCAAAAGGGGACACCGGGCCTCAGCAAGCTGGTACAATCTCTCCTGCAGGAGCAGGAGTCAAAGGTCCTGGCAGCCATCCACACCTGCCAAGAAATCCAGGCCCAGCTACATGACTACCAGACAACTCTGGTGGGCTGGGGTGAGCGGCAGCAGCACCTGGAGGACCGACTCCAAGCACTGATGGACCAAAGCAAGACTGCCAGGGTGCTGGTGCGGCAGGAGGAGTCCAAGGTAGCCGTCAAGAGGGAGGAGGAGCAGCAGGTGGAGCAGCAGCTGCACGCTGTGCTGCAGGAACTTCGCACGGTCTCCACACGACCTGAAGCTTACAAGGTCATTGACGATGCAGAGTATCGCACCGACGAGGAGAAGCAGAGAGTGGAGGAGTGCCGTGCAATGTTTCCTGATGTGCATACAGTCACCACCATTAAGAAGGTGAGTGTTGTACGCTACACTGCAGCTGTGGGTGGTTAGGAGTAACAGCAGCACAGGAACACATAACACCTTCACTTGTCAGTCTTCACCAGCAACACAGGAACACATAACACCTTCACTTGTCAGTCTTCACCAGCAACACAGGAACACATAACACCTTCACTTGTCAGTCTTCACCAGCAACACAGGAACACATAACACCTTCACTTGTCAGTCTTCACCAGCAACACAGGAACACATAACACCTTCACTTGTCAGTCTTCACCAGCAACACAGGAACACATAACACCTTCACTTGTCAGTCTTCACCAGCAACACAGGAACACATAACACCTTCACTTGTCAGTCTTCACCAGCAACACAGGAACACATAACACCTTCACTTGTCAGTCTTCACCAGCAACACAGAACACATATTCTCTGAGTGTTTGTCTTACTGCCTGAGTTACACGTCTCACCTTATTTGTCTGTGAGACATTCTTTCTCCCGGAAAGGGTAAAAAATGCCTCCTCCATTTACTTACTAAAAAAAATAATAGTCACATGGCATAGCTGGGATAATTCTCAAGTGGTTCGAAGACTAACTTTCTGATAGAAAACAGCACTTTGTCATTAATGGTAAATCATCTAACTGTCAACACTTTGTAGACGGTGTGCCACAGGGCTCAGTACTTGGCGCCATTATTTTTCCATTTTATGGCAATGATATCGAGGAAGCAAGAAGGCCTCACATGTAAGATATCAACATTTACCATTTAATCTCCTCCTCGTACATGTAAATTGTTTTCTTGGAAGTAT
>JAPQNM010000656.1:0-2500 GCA_029783475.1 Metacarcinus magister | reverse complement strand
GTTGCCTGTTAGAATGTTGGTGGAGGGTTAGTTTTGTGGTGAAGGCAGACTCACAGCCTTGGCTGGCATCACTGCTGTCACCGGCACATTAGAGAGGCAGGCAGGCAGGCAGGCAGGCAGGCAGGCAGGCAGGCAGGCAGGCAGGCAAGGGTGCATCAGCAAGTTTTGTGGTGAAGACAGACTCACAGCCTTGGCTGGCATCACTGCTGTCACCGGCACATTAGAGAGGCAGGCAGGCAGGCAGGCAGGGCAAGGGTGCATCAGCAAGTTTTGTGGTGAAGACAGACTCACAGCCTTGGCTGGCATCACTGCTGTCACCGGCACATTAGAGAGGCAGGCAGGCAGGCAGGCAGGCAGGCAGGGCAAGGGTGCATCAGCAAGTTTTGCTTCACATTTCACAAGTAACACACAGAGCTGAAGTTTGGTGTGTGTACCTCCTGTTGTACCCTTGACTGTAGTGTCAAAGTGAAAGAAGAAAGAAACTTATTCACTGTAATGTTGATGCTAATGATAATTACTACGGCCATGTATCAGTGGAAGAAGGAGAGCCTACTCATTATGATAATGACGGTAATGATCAACAGTGTTAATGATAATGATGAAAATGATGGCAATCTTTCTATCTATCAACCAAGCTATTATTACCCTATAGGGTAGTAGCCAAGACAAGGCATACAATAATTACATACAATACACACACCCATGTACACATACATACACACTCCTCTCACTTTGCTTAGCCAGATGGCCAAAACCTTTTCCACGTGTCGTCAAGGCCGCATCATTAATCATGCATTCACAACTGTTCTATATTCACTTTTATCACACACAATCATCCTTCCTTGCTCCACTAACACACACACACACACACACACACACACACACACACACACACACACACACACACACACACACACACACACACACACACACACACACACACACACACACACACACACACACACACACACACACACACACACACACACACACACACACACACACACACACACACACACACACACACACACACACACACACACACACACACACACACACACCACACACACACACACACACACACACACACACACACACACACACACACACACACACACACACACACACACACACACACACACACACCACACACACACACACACACACACACACACACACACACACACACACACACACACACACACACACACACACACACACACACACACACACACACACACACACACACACACACACACACACCACACACACACACACACACACACACACCACACACACACACACACACACACACACACACACACACACACACACACACACACACACACACACACACACACACACACACACACACACACACACACACACACACGGTCCACTAGCGTAGTGGTTAGCGCACTCGGCTCACAACCGAGGGGGCCAGGGTTCGATCCCCTGAGCGGACGGAGATTATTTGTGTGTGTCTCCTTCCAAGTGTAGCCCCTGTTCACCTAGCAGTGAGTAGGTACGGGATGTAAGTCGAGGAGTTATGACCTCGTTGTCCCGGTGTGTTGTGTGTGAGTGGTCTCGGTCCAACCCAAAGATTGGTCAGTATGAGCTCTGAGCTCGTTCCATAGGGAGACGGCCGGCTGTCTCGAGAGAGACCAGCAGCAGACTGTACAGTGAATTACACACACACACACACACACACATACACACATGTTTCAGCCCATACACTGCATTGGTGAAAGCTACTTCTTCATACAACCTTCTCTTTACATTCATCCTATCGCTCTACAACTAAACACCTTCATTCCACCCAACACCTTTCCTACATCATTGATCCTACACTTCACCTTGGTCTCTATTCCTACATCTACAGTAATCTTGAACACTTAATATTCAAAACATTGCAACTTCTATAACAGTTCACCATTCAATACAACATTCATCCTTCTACCACCAACCCCCTTTGTGCATTGGATAATAATTGATCTATCTATAGACCTGGCTGTAATTATAATAGTATTAGTATTATTGTTACTCTTATATATTAGTATTATATATTTATTGTTATATTTCTATTGTTGTAATTATTACCATTATATATAAATTGTTATTGTTATTATTATAAATATTTTTATATATTAGCCACTATTATTAATATTAATATTATTATTATTGTTTTGGCAACAAGCGCGATTTTTTTTACAACGTATTTTTGTTGTCCCTGTAAAAAAAATGTTTTATTATTATTATTATTATTATTATTATTATTATTATTGTTACATATCATATTTTTATTGTTATATTACTATTATTATTGTTTTTATTATTTTGATCACAATTATTGTTATTGTTGTTATTTTAGTCATATATTAATATTATTGTTATCATTATTCGTATTACGTTTTTATTATTATAATTATTATTATTATTATTGTCAATATTATAATTATTAGATAGTAATTATTATAATTCGTTTAACATTATTATTATT
>JAPQNM010000652.1:42500-60078 GCA_029783475.1 Metacarcinus magister | reverse complement strand
AATAAAGAAGAAAAAATCAGTATACAACGATCCCACTAAATAAGGAAAGAACAGTAAGGTTAAAGATAAAAAGATGAGGTCAGTTTAGTTCACTTAAGTCTTAATTCATCACGGAATCTAAAGAAACACACACATACACAAACTCAGGCTTCTAACCAAGGCAAGTGAAGGGTGTTCCTGCGTCAAGTATCTTCAATAAATTCTCCTGAGCTTCACTCCCTTAGCACGCTTAGCTTACACTCTACATCCCGTTAGTCAGTAGAAGTAGCTGACGCAGACCATAGAGAAAACAAGACTTGGGTCCCGCGCGGCCTGGCTGGCTCTGGCTCCCTCGCTGCAGACATTGAGTTGTGGCTACAAGACTTGACGCAGGCCTAATGCAGCAGTACTGAGCGTGTCTCCGACCTCGTGGCGACTCCTCCCTCCATCCTTTCCTCCCTCCCATGCCTTCCTCCCTCCCCTGCCTTCCTCCTTCCCTCCCTCCCTCCCTTCCTCCCTCCCTTCCTCCCTCCCTCCCTCGCTTCTTCCATACCTTCATCCCTCCCTCTCCCCTTCTCCTATCCTTCCCTCCCTCGTCCTCGTGTCCGCCAGGAGGATTCACACTTTTATCCTTCGGCCCTGATGTATGTGTTCAATTCTTTCCCTGTTAATTGTTTTCCTTTAATGGACTCGCGTACAATTAATTACTTGGTTAGTTATGAAATGCGCACTCACGCAAAAAATAAATTATAATAAGAACAAATCTGCCGTGTTCAGCAATGATCCATTTAAGTAACTCATGGTGTTTGGATGCTTGGTGTCTCTGTCGCTGTCGCTCTGTCGCTGTCGCTCTATCGCTGTCGCTGTCGCTCTGTCGCTCTGTCGCTCTGTATGTGTTCAATTCTTTCCCTGTTAATTGTTTTCCTTTAATGGACTCGCGTACAATTAATTACTTGGTTAGTTATGAAATGCGCACTCACGCAAAAAATAAATTATAATAAGAACAAATCTGCCGTGTTCAGCAATGATCCATTTAAGTAACTCATGGTGTTTGGATGCTTGGTGTCTCTGTCGCGCTGTCGCGCTGTGTGTGTGTGTGTGTGTGTGTGTGTGTGTGTGTGTGTGTGTGTGTGTGTGTGTGTGTGTGTGTGTGTGTGTGTGTGTGTGTGTGTGTGTGTGTGTGTGTGTGTGTGTGTGTGTGAATTGAATTGAATGAATTGAATTGAATTGAATTGAATTGAATGAATTGAATTGAATTGAATTGATTGAATTGAATTGAATTGAATTGAATTGAATTGAATTGAATTGAATTGAATTGAATGGAATTGAATTGAATTGAATTGAATTGAATTGAATTGAATTGAATTGAATTGAATTGAATTGAATTGAATTGAATTGAATTGAATTGAATTGAATTGAATTGAATTGAATTGAATTGAATTGAATGATGAATTGAATTGAATTGAATTGAATTGAATTGAATTGAATTGAATTGAATTGAATTGAATTGAATTGAATGAATTGAATTGAATTGAATTGAATTGAATTGAATTGAATTGAATTGAATTGAATTGAATTGAATTGAATTGAATTGAATTGAATTGAATTGAATGAATTGAATTGAATTGAATTGAATTGAATTGAATTGAATGAATTGAATTGAATTGAATTGAATTGAATTGAATTGAATTGAATTGAATGAATTGAATTGAATTGAATTGAATTGAATTGAATTGAATTGAATTGAATTGAATTGAATTGAATTGAATTGAATTGAATTGAATTGAATGATGAATTGAATTGAATTGAATTGATGATTGAATTGAATTGAATTGAATGAATTGAATTGAATTGAATTGAATTGAATTGAATGATGAATTGAATTGAATTGAATTGAATTGAATTGAATTGAATTGAATTGAATTGAATTGAATTGAATTGAATTGAATTGAATTGAATTGAATTGAATTGAATTGAATTGAATTGAATGGAATTGAATTGAATTGAATTGAATGGAATTGAATTGAATTGAATTGAATTGAATTGAATTGACTTGAATTGAATTGAATTGAATTGAATTGAATTGAATTGAATTGAATTGAATTGAATTGAATTGAATTGAATTTATTTATAAGCTCACTTTATAAAAAAGTATGGAGCACAGCTCCTACAAATTGTGAGGACTTAGAACATAGATTATGTACAAATACATACACTGCTATATAAAAAGTCATAATAATAATAATTACATAATAACATTAAGAAAAATTATAATAAATTGGAAAAGACTAACGACATAAAAAAAAAGATAGAAAACCAATTACAAAAATAAACTTGAAAACACTAATGACTAGTTACGCACATTATTTATCTAAACATACGAAGCACCAATCTCAAAAATAAAGAAAAATTTTTCATAACATTTACACTTGTATTTTGCATAAATGAAATATATTTATAGCATGTTGGTCTGTATGTATAATAATTCGGTACATACATAGTACGTAGCCTCATGATTTCCCCATCAGTACATTCAAAAAGAACGTGAAACTCATCACCCACAACGCCAACATCACACTTGTTACAGACCCGATCTTCTCTATTTACACCATGATATCTGCCAACATTTACGGGTAATCTATTATTACAAGTTCTAAATCTAGCCACCAAAATTCTGTCACTCTTTGATAATTTTACAATATATTTTTTCAGGTCCATGATCTATCTTGAACAGTTTGTAATTACTACATAAGGATTTTGTTTATAAGTTGTGATGCCAAGTTACAATCCACTGATCTTTCAATCTCTGTTCCACAGCTTTTTTAACCCATGTTGTATTAGGAACATCTTGCAACAACCACATGCCTGGAAACCCACATTCATTACAAATGTTTGTCCTATTCTCATGTATACCAAAATCCTTTAAACTTAAATAAGGCACCTCGGCAGACACAGGATCATCAACACCATCAGAACAGACATCAGACATAGTTAGAGTGTGAGCATTAAAGTCACCACAGAGTACATGCACATATTCATCATTAGTATAAGTTAACAAAAAATCATCCATTTCATCAAAATGTTCTATCTTACCATACTTAGAGTGTGATGGAGGAACGTAAACACAACTTATCACCAGATCCTTACCTAAACTTACATTTCCTCTGTCAATTTTAACTGAAAGTAAGGTATCATAATTGGTATTCAAGTGCTTCCACTTAAAGGTCACATCCTTCTTGATGGCAATGAGTAAACCACCAGATTTGTACCTACTTAGTTTGCTTCTATTCTTAAATACAATATCAAAACCAATATCATCCATATACTCCTTGACATTAATCATATCAGTATCATCACACTTAGTTTCGCATAAACAAATGACATCATAACTTTTAATATGGTTAACAAAATCCACAGATAAGAATTTTGACTTAATGCCACATACATTAAGAGATAATACATCAAAATTTATAAGTTTTGGAGCAGGCTGTACAGAGGTGCTTTTATTTACACAAGCAACAGTATTGTGCCTAAGCATATGCTGTGCTCCGGCACCATCCTAGACCCTTATTAGGTGATCCAGGTTAAGCTTTTTCCAATCAGGAAAAGAAATTCCTACCTTTTCTAAGTCATCAGGACTATTTATCACCACAGGCCTACCCCCACTGTGCAGCCAGGCCAGAATACTCCCCTCCCTTGTAGCCACATTTTTCACTGTTTCTTGCTCTTTAACCATGCTCAACATTTTAGCTCTTAAGGAGGTCATGGCATCATTTATATACACCTTTCTTTGACTACCTTTGAGCTTTTTCTTCTTGTACATTATTTCATTCTTTTTCTTTCTGTGGCAAAACCTCACAATGACTGGCCTGCCTCCTTCTCTGGGCCTCCCCAAACGGTACACAATAGTAATGTCATCCGGCTTGATTTTTACACCAATGTTGTCAGCAAGCTCGATAACCTTAGCTTCCAGCACTTCTGCATTTTCATCATCTTCTTCCTCCAGCCCAGAAATACGCAAGTTCTCCCTTCGAGAATACTGCTCTAACTTATCATTTTCATACTTTAGCGAGAGACAGTTCTGCTGCATCTCAGTTATCTTCTTATCCATACTTTCAGTAAATTCCTTAAGAGCAGTAGACACAGCCGTAGACAGAGCAACAGATATTATGCTAGCCAGGCTGGGCATTATTAGAGCAACTGCCTCCCTCACCGTCTTGCTTACACCCCTGCTCGCCTTCCCTTCAATATTACTGGTTATATTCACAAGTTCACCTTCTACTTTTGCCTTCACTACGTCCTCCAGTTCTGAACCAAAGTTGTGTGCCATTGTAGTGTAACGCCCAATGTTACGTCTTTGTAAATTATGTATGAGATGTTGTTACTGTTATGTTACCTGGTATTAAAAATCAAAGTTTAAATTAAAGACAGTCTTGTTTATTTAATAAGAACACTTTAGGTATGGCACCGATGGTAAGTGGTAGCGTGCCTAATTAACAAGTTTAAATGAGCATTTAGTCTTTAGGAATAACAGTAGTTTTATCGTAACGTAACGACCAATCACGGCCGGGTAGAATATACTCCACTCTCGAGAACTAGTTACACCTGGCTAAGTTGCACATGTCCTTCCACTCATTCTAGCTTTACTTCCTTAGTGAGCACTGATGGTTGCACTTGATATTCCTAACACATCCTATTCATTACACAAAATATATATATATTTGGGAAGGGTGTGTTTATGTGCCACGTGGTGGTGGGGGGGTGGTCTGGGTTAACGTAGCCACACAAATCTGTTGGAGTGACGTCCGGTGAACTAATGAATCTAAATTTATGTATTATCACAATTTATATGTTTTTTTATATCACCAATAATGTCGTAAGCCTTTAGCTAGGCTACTCTTAGAGGACGAAGCTACTAACCTGTTGGAGTGACGTCCGGTGAAATAATGAAGTCTCCTCTCTCCCTACAGCTTGCCTCGCTGCCTAGGTCTCAGGAAGTGAGGTTTGCCTCCTAACCTATATTCTCCTGCTATTTACCGTAATATCCCTACTTAAGACTGCCCTGATTCTTTACGTCTTTTAATTGGACTTATTAGTTTAATGGAAAAAGGGAGGGAAAAGTTCTTATACTCCTCTTATTCCATGACCTAAATTAATTTATAATTCCTATGTTGTCAACTCCTAGTGGTGAGTCAGATGGGGGGTGAATGCTCGCGGGGGATAGTGGAAATTTCCTAAATTTGAGCTACTCAACGGTCGTTTGCCCTGGTCATTTATACAATAGGAAATTAGGGCATTACAGTAGTGTAAAGTACAAGTGCAAATCTTGTTTTCAGGTGTAATTGATCAGGGTAGGTAGAGTTCAGCAGTAATTGTTTGTTTATATGCAGACGACCACAGGGCAGTATTGGGAATGTTTATAATACCTTCAATACTGGCAGTATAAATGCTCCTTAGACTCCAGTACTGTGTCACAGAGGTTACCAGGTGCTCAAAGCTTCTTTCGACAGCAATGGTAGTTCCACATTATAGTCGTTTTAGTGAAAATTCCAACCAAATGAGGAGCTGTCTCAAGTACGTTTTTACTCTGATCTTGATCTTGTGTGTGTGTGTGTGGGTGTGTGTGTGTGTGTGTGTGTGTGTGTGTGTGTGTGTGTGTGTGTGTGTGTGTGTGTGTGTGTTTTGAGATATATATATATATATATATATATATATATATATATATATATATATATATATATAGAGAGAGAGAGAGAGAGAGAGAGAGTACTTTGGCAGAGGTTGGATCTTTCTGCCTCCAACAACACCCTTCTAAACAATGGTGGAACGACTCACTGTCATGGTGCCACTGGCTAGTTCTCTGTGCTCGACCTGTCTGTATGTTCCTCTGACATCTACCTCGACTTCTCCTGGCAGGTCACTGAGGACCTATGCGGGAGTGACCACTACCTCATAGTCCTCAAGACCCCCGAGGTAGTGCCATCTGCCCGTGTCCCTCGATCGCGAATGGATAGGGCGGATTGGGCTGCCTTTCGCCTTCTTGCTCAGGTGGATCACTGCCTTGAGGATTTCAGTGGGATAGACGACGCAGTCGCCTATTTCACTGCCCTCATGCGGTGGTCCGCTGAGCACTCCATTCCTCAGACCTCTGGGACCGTCCACCGCAGACCGGTGCCCTGGTGGTCTGAGGAATGTAAGCAGGCTGTAGTGGAGCGTCGCCGGGCCTTTGGTCGTTACAAACGTCACAAAACCGACTTCTACAGGGTGGCCTATAAACAGGCCAGGGCTCGAGCGCGGAGATCTTTGAAGGAGGCACGTCGTGCATCTTTTCGCTCTTTTTTGAGCACCCTAACATGCCAAACACCAATGTCAAAAGTTTGGAAGCGTGTGCGAAGGATATCGGGGAAGCACATTCCTTCTGCTCCACCGGTGCTAAAGATCAATGGCACCGTCGTGGCGGAGGGTGTTGCTGTAGCCAACGCTATAGGCGAGTCATTTGCACACATTTCCAGGCGTGCCTCACGCTCACCAGCTGTACAGCGTGAGCTTGCCTTCCAGGAGCGACATGAGCTGGACTTTTCGTCATTTGGGACGGAAACATATAATGTACCGTTCACTATGCGGGATGTACTCACTGCTCTGTCCACCTGCAGTGACACATCCCCAGGACCTGATGGTATCCCTTATGCCATGATACGGCACCTCCCAGATGACTCTCTCTCCTTCCTGCTTGATATCTACAATGCCATGTTGAGGGAAGGCTTCATTCCTCCATCATGGAAGGTGGCTACAATAATCCCGATCCCTAAGCCAGGGAAGGACCCTGCTAACCCGCTACACTATCGCCCTATCGCATTGACGTCTTGCCTTATGAAGGCATTTGAAAAGATGGTCAATGCCCGCCTCGTCTGGTTCCTCGAAAAGAACACTCATCTCTCTCCTGTACAGTATGGCTTTCGTCGAGCTCGTTCCACCACTGATGCTCTTGTGCAGATGGAATCTACCATCTGCCATGCTTTTGCGCAGAAGCATCACGTGGTGGGCGTGTTTTTCGATCTCGAGAAAGCATATGACACAACATGGAGGTATGGCATCCTCCAAGTCCTTTACTCCATAGGGCTGAGAGGCAACCTTCCTCTGTTCCTCTAGTCCTTCCTCAGGGATCGCACCTTCAGAGTCAGGGTTGGCACTGCCTTCTCGGGCATCTATGTGCAAGAAAAGGGAGTCCCACAGGGTAGTGTCCTTAGTGTCACCTTATTTGGCCTGGCCATCAATGGCATCGCTGACAGCTTACCACCAGATATCCATTGTTTACTCTATGTGGACGACTTTTCCATCTCCTATGCTTCATCCCGCCTCGATGTTGCTGAGCGCCACATCCAGCTAGCACTGAATCGGGTCACAAGGTGGGCTGACTCACGTGGGTTTCGCTTCTCTCCCGCGAAAACGTTGACCATGCACTTTTCGCGGGTGAGGGGCGCCTTCCGTGAGCCTGACCTCTACCTCTATGGTAGCAGACTCCCTGCTGCTGAGCAGACACGCTTTTTAGGAGTTATTTTTGACAGTCGTCTCACATGGGTCCCTCATCTAAAAGACTTGAAGGCTGCGTGTTCTAAGCGCCTCTCTCTCTTACGGGTACTGTCCAGCCTCTCCTGGGGTGCAGACCGTACTATCCTTCTTAGACTGTACCAATCTTTGGTGGAGTCTAAGTTGGACTACGGCTGTGAGGTGTACTCTTCTGCCACTCCAGCTCGACTTAAGATGCTGGACTCCATCCACCACACTGGAGTCAGGCTGGCGACGGGAGCCTTTCGAACCTGCCCCATTCCAAGCCTTCTTGTGGATGCTGGCATATTACCGCTGGACTTGTATCGGCATTCCATTGTCTGCAGGCTGTGGTTTAGGGCTCACGGTAATCCTGGTTGCCCTACACACTCTACTCTGTCAGACACCTCACTCGACAATCTTTATTCTACCTCTCCACGGTGTCCTCAGCTTCTTGGGTTTAGGGTGAGGACACTCATTCAAGAATTGTCCCTGCCTCAACCCTCCATAGCGGCACCGGAGCTACCCTCTGTCCCGCCCTGGAAGTTCCCGGCGATACAGTGTTGTCGCACCCTCCCGGTGCCTAAAGCATCATTGCCAGACTTTGCCATAAAGTCCATGTTTTTAGCTCATTCTTTTGAGCATGAAGGTTGCATACCAGTTTTTACTGACGGCTCCAAATCCGACGCTGGCGTCGGGTATGAAGCCGTCTTTCCTGACTTTACCCGGTGTGGCACCCTCCCTGTTTTTAGTTCCATTTTTACAGCAGAGCTTTCTGCCATTCTGCTGGCTCTTCGGGCTATCTATCCTCTCCAGGTGAGGAGATATGTGATTTTTTCCGATTCCCGTGCTGCCCTCTCGTCAGTCGAAAACCGGTTTTCCCCCTACCCTTTGGTGCTCCAAATACTTATCTGGCTGCTACAGTGCCGTAGACGGGGTCATACGATTTCATTTTGCAGGCGGCGTCGATGGTGGGGTGGTCACACGGTGCTGGCTTGGTGCTCGCCGATATTTCGGTGAGCAGCATCATTCGGTGCTGAGCCGAGCCGGAGTAGTATATAATTCATCAAAACAAAAGCGGATACATGTTGTCAAGATGGCCTCAGAGGCTCCTAAATATTTAAATCACTTAACCTGCTCAAGCATCTCACCATTCAAAGCCACATTCATTCTCCTCCCATCACATTCCATTCTCTACCCTGAACAGTTACCATACATAAACCTTTACCTAACATTCTTGCATTCACCTCCCTTACAACACCATCCATGTACAAATTAAGCAACCATGGAGATATCACACACGCTTCCCGCAGTCCTACTCTAACAGCTAATTAACTAATTAATTACCTAAACGGGTTAGTCTCCTTACAAAAAATTTCCAAACTTACTGAGGAAGAAATGAATAATAACAGTAATATAGAGTGATAGTCATTAAAATAACTTATTGGATTTATCAAAGTAATTTATTTTATCCTTTACATCCTTGATAAACCAAAAACATATATAGGTATTTGTCTAATATACACCTGCAAGGTCAGTTTCAATAGGAAAATAAAAAAAGGAATCATAAAAAAAATGATTTTATTTATATTACACAAAAGGGACACAGAGAAGAGGACTGAGAGTGGTATGAATGTGTGTGTTTTGTATTGGCTGATGGGACAATTATGGATACCAGGTTGTGGTTTATCCTCAACTGACAGGACAGTGACCGGTAAGATTCTTCTGAAAATATAAATAAATAAATAAATAAATATATATATATATATATATATATATATATATATATATATATATATATATATATATGTATATATATATATATATATATATATATATATATATATATATATATATATATATATATATATATATTATATTCCATCCTAACCTAACCATAGATAAATCATCTTCAAAACATACTCATCCTTCTGGTTAGGTTTGATGTTTGTTTAACATTTGAAATAAAATGTTTTCATTGAATGCACAGACATGTGATCTATTTTCATCATTACCACCAAAATAAAATACAATTCTGAAAACTTAACCTAGAAAAAGATGACATCTGGTAATAAGTAAATAAGTAGCCAATCAATCCTGCCCTCCGTTATTTTGTGGTGCTCTGGTTCTCGCGTTTGTTAGGTTAAGTTAGGTTAGGTTAACATAGAATAGGGTAGATGAGATATGTTAGGTTAGGGTAGGTTAGTTTAATTTAGATTAAGGTGTGTTAGAATATTTTATGTTAAGCTAGGTTCGACAGATTATGATCCTTATTTAATTGGTTTATCTAAAAGAAGGATAAGAAATTTACAGCCTGAGTTTACAAAAAAAAAAATAGGTGTTAAGACAACCAGATATTTATTAAAATTAAAATCTATCTCATAGGGGCAATTCTTACCTTTCTCATAGATTTCATGTCATTCTATGTTTTTTTTAACCTCATATAATATTTTTAGAATTTCTTACCTGTTGCTAAATAGCGAAGTGGCAGACCGAGGCGTTCAGCGGCAGTCACAGCTTGACGCATGTTTGTGTCCTTTTTTTGCCCCTCACTGAGACGTAGCCAGTGCCTGAAGGTAGATTGATCCTCCTGTCTCAGCTCTCTCAGCAGTCGAAAGGCTACACTTTCCTCTATTCTCATCAAGAGCCACTGACGACTCCATAGCCTCTTCTTTTTTTCTCTCTTCAAGTTCCTGCTTCTTTTTCAAGAAATATTATCGTACACCACCTCCACGTTTGTCTGCCAGGTTGTGCTGATGAATTTTACCCTTTAAATGCAGATTTCCACCTATAGTAACTCTTCTACAGCACTGTTTATGTGTGAGGTGGAGTTGTGTATCTCCAAAGTATTGCCCAAGCCGAGAATATCAGACGAGCATGATCGTCTCCTCGAAATTAGCCCAAACCAGCAATTTCAAGCCGTGTTTTCGCCCAGCAAGTGCAGCCGGCTGGACAATTGCCGAAAAAAACGCTCGTGTGACCGCGCCTTTATTCCACTCCATAAAGCCAGGGGTTGTCCATGGGTAATGAGGCACGCGGAGGTAAAGGGGAGGTGAGGTGAGTGGTGAGGGAGGAAGGAAGGAAGAATGAATGTAAGGTAAGGTAAGAGGTGGTTGACTTTTCCGCTCCTGTGGGACGGTAGAGCTGATTGTAATAAAAGCTCATAGCTAACACAATTTATGACAGTCAGTCTTATGGTCGTCCAGAACTCGTGGGTCATATCACATACACCCTCTGCCGCTAGAACGCACGCTCACAATTTGTAAACTTTAAATATATGGAATGAAATAGGTTCATGGCATTATTTTCTTGGATTTAAACTGTTTTGACTTCATAAACATAGTACACACCGAAAAGAATATTCACGTAGGTCGGTTTTTTTCAATAACAAACTAGTCTTGGGGCTTGAAATAATTATAACGAGAGATTAGTGCCTCCGTATAAGAGAAAGAACAGGCTAAAGCTGAAAATATACCTCGTGTGTTTTTTTGGCGAGCTGAAATATTGTGTGAATTAATAGCAGTGTTGTTATAGCTCGTTTTTTCAGTTATACACTAGACTTGAGCATTGAAATGATAATCTACGGAAGCACTAGTGCACAATAGTGTCTCATTATTGTGAGAAGGAACAGAATAAAGCATAAAATATTACATTTTCTTTCGTTTGAGTGGGCTGAAGTATTGAATGTATTACCAAAAGCTGTAATAAATCGGTTTTTTTTTATAATACAGTCTACATTAGCATTTAAATGGGTATCTATGGAATGAATAATGCCTCGTTCTCTCTCTCTCTCTCTCTCTCTCTCTCTCTCTCTCTCTCTCTCTCTCTCTCTCTCTCTCTCTCTCTCTCTCTCTCTCTTCTCTCTCTCTCTCTCTCTCTCTCTCTCTCTCTCTCTCTCTCTCTCTCTCTCTCTCTCTCTCTCTCTCTCTCTCTCTCTCTCTCTCTCTCTCTCTCTCTCTCTCTCTCTCTCTCTCTCTCTCTCTTTCTCTCTCTCTCTCTCTCTCTCTCTCTCTCTCTCTCTCTCTCTCTCTCTCTCTCTCTCTCTCTCTCTCTCTCTCTCTCCACGTTACAAAATATTCAAGCAAAAATACTAAACAGAATGAAATCGAACACAAGAATCAGCGAAGGTTTTGCTTATGGTAATGTAGTGACACCCACATACACGCCACACCTACACACCCACATGCACACACACCCAGAGCCTGAGCCTATAATTACTTCCCTCGATACCGCGGCTGAGGTCGAGATTAACTTGACCTCACCTCACCTGTCACTTCACCTCACGTGACCACCAGGTCCGCGATGCCCAATATAAGCCACCAACACACACATCGCTAGGTCAGTCTACCTGCAGTCTACCACCTCACCAACACCACTAGCTCACGTCGGGGAGTCAAGCCTCGGGGCTCCCCTCACACATCACTCACCATCTCCAGGCTCTCTATCCACTGTACAAGCTACTTGTGTGTCTACCAACTCGTGCAGCAATAAACCACCAAAAACAAGCCTGGGTGTTGTTCCAATCCTTATGTATCACTCCCGTACGCTACATTTGGTGACCCCGGAGTGACAAAACTGAACAATGGAACAACACCGCTGCTGCCTCCTGCAGCACTACCGCTGCTACGCGTCGACAACCTCCACGCCTCTCCTGCCGCCCTCACGCCTTACTACAAGATCATTGCCGCAGCCCTGCAGCCCCACGCCACGGTTTGTCTTCAACGCCCTCGCCCACGCTGTCCGCCCGGAGCCCTGCCTCCTGCAGCCCTGCCGCTGCTCCTCACCCACGCCGCCAGCACGGAGCCATCCTCAAACCCTCGTACGTGGTATGTAGCTGTACTTGCGTCGTCACTGCTCCTCACGCATCCCCCTGGAACCTCGCATCTCAGCCCTGCCACGCGTGCCATCCGCAGTCGCCTGCATCGCTGCTGCTGCCCCTGCTTTTGTGCCGTCCCTGCCCCTGCACGCCCCCTGCACCGCTGTAGCCCACGGAGCCTCGCATCCCTGCAGGCCCCGGGACTTCTACAGCCCCGGCCGGCGCTCGCAACCCGCAGTGTTGCCGCTGTCGCCCACCCCTGCACCGCTGTAGCCCACGGAGCCTCGCATCCCTTGCAGCCCCGGGACTTTTACAGCCCCCCCGCAGTGTTGCCGCTGTCGCCCCCCCCCTGTACCACTGTAGCCCCCCGGAGCCTCGCATCTCAGCAGCCCAGGTGACTTCTACAGCCCCCCGCACTCCTGCAGCCGCAGTCTCGCAGCCCGCAGCCGCAGCCCTGCAGTCACGCCGGCTGTGCCTCCCGTCACCACGCCTCTCTACCTCATAAAGACTTTTACTGCATATGTTTGTCTCTATGTTGTATTATGTATATATCTTTTGAGGAAAGAGAGTATTGTAGTGACACCCACATACACGCCACACCTACACACCCACATGCACACACACCCAGAGTCTGAACCTATAATTACTTCCCTCGAGACCGCAGCTGAGGTCGAGATTAACTTGACCTCACCTCACCTGTCACTTCACCTCACGTGACCACCAGGTCCGCAACGCCCAATATAAGCCACCAACACACACATCGCTAGGTCAGTCTACCTGCAGTCTACCACCTCACCAACACCACTAGCTCACGTCGGGGAGTCAAGCCTCGGGGCTTCCCCTCACACATCACTCACCATCTCCAGGCTCTCTATCCACTGTACAAGCTACTTGTGTGTCTACCAAACTCGTGCAGCAATAAACTACCAAAAGCCAAGTCCGGGTGTTGTTCCAATCCTTATGTAGCACTCCCGTACTCTACAGTAACACGAAATAATGCGAGAGAGAGAACTCATAGGAACACATAGGAAGAACAAACAGCAACAGGCCTGATGGCCCTAACGAGGCTGTTTGTGAGACTACACTATCTAATCTAGAGTGAAGGATACAGGATAGTAAGGGTGAAGGCTTCTCTCCCCAGCCATTGCTGGAAGGAAAGGAAGGCCAACCAAGACCAGACTATCACTACTGTCACTACCACTACTGCTACCACTACTTCCTGGCAAGCGATGTCAGGCCACTAGCGACGTCTTTTGAATCGACATTTCGTAAGTTAGGTACATCAGGATGAACATACTCAAAGTTTGCTGCGTTTACGGATAGTATTTTAGTTGTGGATTGGCTTCTAATTATTTGTCAAGTCTATTTTTGAACGTAGTAAATGTTTTACTGTCGACGACATTGGCCGGCAGGGAGTTCCAAACGTTAACGATCCGATTGAAAAAGAAGTGCTTGGCTTCGTTTGATGTGAATCTTTTACCAGTAATGTTAAAAGAATGACGTCTTCTTGTTATATTTGATCGATCAAAAGTAATGTAATCTTCTGCATTGATATTATCGAATCCTTTGATTATCTTGAACATTTCAATTAAATCCCCTCGCATCCTTCGTTTTTCTAGGCTGAATAAGTTTAGTTCTCTAAGTCTTTCTTCCTAAGTTTTATTTTTCAGCCTTGGAATCATTTTTGTTATTCTTCGCTGGACTCTTTCCAGTTTGTCAATGTCCTTTCTGTAATATGGGGACCAAAACTGTACGCAATACTCAAGATGGGGTCGTACTAGTGAATTATGCAGTTTTAATATGACTTTTTCTGATTTATTTTCGAAAGTACGCCCAATAAAGCCAACCAATCTGTTAGCAGTTATAACTACCTCTGAGCAATGTTGACTGGGTTTTAAATCGTTTGATATTGTGATTCCCAGATCTTTTTCCTAGTTTACTGTAGAAAGTGGTTTACCATTCATTGAGTACTGAACGTGATCATTGTTTCTTCCGATGTGTAGTACCTTGCATTTTTCAACGTTAAATTTCATTTGCCATTTATTGGCCCAAGACGTTAGTCGATCTAGGTTTGATTGTAAGACTTCTCTGTTAATTGTCGTAGTTACTTTGCTGACAATTTTCGTATCGTCAGCGAATTTCGATATTTTGCAAGTGATCCCATCACCATTGCGAGAGCAAGAGCGAGTGAGAGAGAGAGAGAGAGAGAGAGAGAGAGAGAGAGAGAGAGAGAGAGAGAGAGAGAGAGAGAGAGAGAGAGAGAGAGAGAGAGAGAGAGAGAGAGAGAGAGGAGAGAGGAGAGAGGGGAGAGGGGAGAGCGAGAGAGCAAGAGAGCGAGCGGGAGAGGGAGAGGGAGAGAGAGAGAGAGAGAGAGGGAGAAAGGGGGAGAGGGAGAGGGCGGGAGAGCGGGAGGGCGAGAGAGAGAGAGAGAGAGAGAGAGAGAGAGGTCGTCGAAGGGTGAAGACGTGGGTCAAGTCACTCCGCATATATATATATATATATATATATATATATATATATATATATATATATATATATATATAGATATAGATATATATATATATATATATATATATATATATATATATATATATATATATATATATATATATATTACAAATGAAATAGTGCATGCGTATGTACACAAATTTATTTGTGGCAGACCCATCCTCATTCTATCGCGTTCAGCGAGCGGCTGTAGTGATATCCAACCACCATCGTCTCAACATTCTGTTAACAGTAGTTCCGACTGGCAAGGAGCGGTGTGTCGATGAGACACTAGAGTTGCCCGTCACCAATCTGAACCAGGCAACCGATGCTGGACACCGGTGGTAGACACCAGTGTCCTCGTGTGAAAGGGGGGTTATAGTATTGTAACCGCCACGTACAATCTCCTAACGTAATAAACATTTAAGTGTATTTCCAAATTAAACTTAACGCCATGTATAACATCCTAACAAACATTCGTGATAAACAAAATCAAAGAGGAATTGAATCATGGGTCTTCGTCACATTGCTTCGCGTCTGTATAAAGCCAAAAATTTCGCAGATCAGAAATTCCGCGTCAAACAAGGATGATGTGTTCTAACGCTTCCCTTAACTCCGTCTTCATCTTCACTCATGTATCATTTTTCGTCACCCAAGCCACACGCCTTCCCTGAGTCCCTGCCTGGCGGAGGATTGAGGAAGAGTAACTAATGACTTCAAGACGCATCGGTCACCGCGCCAATCAGCTTTCAAGACAAACGTGGTGGATTGGGGGTACTGGAGGGGGAATGGGGGGTTCAAGGAGTAGGATTAGAAGAGAGGGAAGAGAGCACGCTGGCCAGACCAAGGATGAGAGACATATAAGGATAGTTCAGTTAAACGTCATCAACAACAGCCATGACGTCACGCATGAGGCGTGACGCGCGCTGGAGACCCTCTCCAGCAAGAATCTCATTCGAATGTTGGTTTTATTCAAGAATTTACACATCATATATAAAGTGTGGTGTTCTTTGATACAGACAATAGTTGTACAGGTAGTTTTAATATGATGTGGTATTATTATTAGAAAAGAATTCTATAGATCTTTGGCAAAACCTGAGAGAAGGCGGGTGGTAGTGGTGGACCGATCGACACTTTGCATATTTTTAAGCTGGTTAACAACTGCTAAAGCCATACCTAGCTTCTGCTTGGATCTTTTCAGTTATTTTCCTTCATTAAGCCTGGGATATATTGTAACAACCCAGCACGGCACAGACAAAAAAAAGAAGCACACCGATTGTGACTCCAGCCAAGTTCCACAGCCTAGTTCCATTTTTCCTCTTATGTCTCCATTATGAGAGATTATTAAGGATTTGATGTACACATATGTTAATGTACATACCTTATTTATACATTGTAACCGAGAATTACCCTTGTAAATAGTTATGACAAAAATATGTAAGAAATAATTGATTGGCTGATTAAATGGAACCGCTAGATAGCATGTTGTAAAAAAATAATGTACTTACTACGGTAGCTCAATTTTTCCTACCTGGTCCCCTTATATCTCCATTAAGAGGGATTATTAAGGTTTCTACTGTACTTATTCATTAACATATCACTCTTATACATTCATCCCTAGGACGCATTATAGCCTATGCATTTCATGTCTCACCCATCCTTTGCCTCACACCTAACATTCCTCCATGTGTCTACCTAACTTTTCTTTTCACGTCATTACACTTTTCCTGTATCTTTCTTGGTTCAGGTTTTAGTTCCAAGTAACTATCATTAGGACTTGGTGTTAGTTCTCATTGATGATTACAATAGCAAATTAACCTAACCTAACCTAACCTTAATATCTACTGCTATCTAGACCTTTTATGGGCTCTTAAAACCTTGAACATCCCTGATTTGGCTTGTAAAATAAGATAAAACCGTGAGAATAAGACATCACTCTTCTCAGAATGGTTTATTATTTTTGTTGATTCCTCGTTATTTACTCCTGTTTTCACATATTTAAGACAATACAAACCTTCCTTAATCTTTTATAAGTCTTCTACATAGTTAAATACCTTCTTAAATAAGGTGAAATAAGAAAGAAAAAAACACTGTAGCGATGTGATTCATATTGCTTACCTGGATCATTTTCCTGTTTTGGGAGGAAAAGGGAAGGTACAGCATCGGCTTTTAGTGATCTTGTTGAATGTGGAGACTTGTTGAACAGCTTCCTCTTGATTAGGTACTGCTTTGTATAGTCTGTCGCCTTGAACAAACTCTGGCAGTATCTGGATTTTTAAAAAATCTTTGCGACTACACGCATGAATCCACTGCCTAACTAAGGACTTTGTTTTCGGAAAACGATAAAAATGAAGCTTTCCTAGTTTCTTACAACTGTTATTGTTATTACAGCCGTATACAGCACACCTTGTCATTGTTCACAGCAAGAAACATTTGTTGGTCAATCCAGTCGCGCCGCGTGGGTCACCAGTGACGTCTGTGTTTACATGCGCGTCATAAGCGCGGTGCATTGTGGGAAAAACAAGTGCTCAGTGAGTTATCCTTATATGTCTCTCATCCTTGGGCCAGACCCAGTGTTCACGTGAATGACTGAGTGGGTGGAGGTGGTGGAGGTATTGCGAGTGGAAGCTGTGTTATGGAGGACCTTGATCCGTGTTGAGGTGATGTCACGTCTACTCCCGCGTCGTTACCGGGTGTGTGGGCCGTGGAGGACACACTAGGATGCACAGGTGAGAGGAGAAGGGATGATGA
>JAPQNM010000652.1:25000-32500 GCA_029783475.1 Metacarcinus magister | reverse complement strand
TGTGTGTGTGTGTGTGTATGTGTATGTGTATGTGTGTGTGTGTGTGTGTGTGTGTATGTGTATGGGCTGGTTTCAAGAACAGCTCGTCGTAGCCCGATCGGCCACTTCTGCATCGGAACCCCATGGTTCAGTTTCAAGAAGACATTTTTGGTCATGGAGAACCCGACGTGGGATGGTGTATAGAGAGAATTTCATGGTGCAGCTACCCCCGTGCGACGAGGCACTCCATGGCTTAATTTACGGACAAATAGAGCATCTTTGGGCATGAAATCGTAATAGGTACACTCTAAAACGATTTTGCTGATTCATATCCTCAAATCTACTTTATTTTTTAACTCCTAAGCAAATAATTAATGATTTTCAGTATCAGAGTTGTGATCCCATTACAAACGCATTGACACACTCCATGGTACACCCCACGGCTGCCTGCAGACAGATTTCCTGCTGGCATCTTATTTAACATTTCGGCGACGATTCAAGGCTCCTTGGAGAAAAAAGTAAGTTTTCAACTTTACCTAGCGATAGAAACTTGTGGTTAGAATAGATTTAATGAGCCGTCGTGTAGAAATGGTGCATAGATTTAAAGTAGGGAGGTGTTTAAATACAAGCCCGTCCTCTTACTGCATGCATTATTATCGTTAAATTTCATTTGTAATGAGTCAAACGTATGTTTTTGGCCCAATCAAATGAAACAGTATGAGAAAAGGAAACCATAGTGAAAATATCAGTGCATATAGAAGCAGGGAAATGTTTAAAACTTTGTTAACTAATTGTAAGGAATAATGATCCCAATGTTTTCATTGAATATCCCCCAAAAATATGAAAACCTGTTGTTTGCTTTGAAACATCTTTCATAAAAGTAGACTAGGCTGAGTAAGTGAATGTTTTCTTTCTGTGTGAGGGGACTGACGGTTAATGAGGTTAGGTTAGGTTATTGAAGTTAGGTTAGGTTAGGTAAACAGAAAACAAACAATTATTGCCAATCAAATTAAACAATGTGGGAAAAGGAAACCATAGTGAAAATATCAGTGCATATATAAGCAGGGAAATGTTTAAAACTTTGTTAACTAATTGTGAGGAATAATGGTCCCAATATTTTCATTGAATATCCCCAAAAACAATGGAAACCTGTTGTTTGCTTTAAAACATCTTTCATAAAAGTAAACTAGGTTGGGTAAGTGAAGGTTGTCTTTTTTGGTGTGTGAGGAGACTGACGGTTAATGAGGTTAGGTTACACAGGTATGGTAGCCGTACGAATAGGGGATGACGTATCTGTAAGCATTTCGTAAAAAATAACAGTTGTTGCCAGTCCATATAAAGAGAAGATACATTTTACATGTTCTGACTGAAGGCTATCATCAAAATAGAATAGATTAGTGCCATATACTCACCCATTGATAGGTCTATAGCACTTTACAGCCATACAGGGCATTTAAAACTTTTAGCCAACTTTGTAACCAAATAAAAATAAAAAATAAATATATATATATATATATATATATATATATATATATATATATATATATATATATATATATATATATATATATATATATGTGTGTGTGTGTGTGTGTGCTGTACTTTGCATGACATGCTGTGCTTAAGGTAAGTGAATTCTGTCAATGTGCACGGATTGTTTAGATCCGCGTACACTGACAGAATACAGAATACAATATACGGTCGCCAAGAACATTCGCCCATGTGATATAATTATCGCTATTGTCTTTATTTTATCGTATATGGCGAAAATGGCGAGCGCCAGCGCGAGCCCTGAACTTATGTTATTGTAGATATTGATTGCTCTAATTAAAATGTGTTTTCTGCAGCATGGACAACGTTGCAGTCATCGATCAAGTTCTCAACGTTATTGATGTGGGTGCAGTCCTTCAGCCTCAACATCCTAGATGCAGGCGACGTATCTTCCGGCAGAGGATAGATCCCTTTGATGAGTGCACCGATGAAGAGTTCATTGAGAGGTTTCGCCTCTCGAAGGATTGTGTGACAAACCTTCTCAATGAACTACGTCGGCACCTTCCCACCTCAATAAACAGAGGGAGTAAGAGCATATATACCAATCAATATGTATATGTCATCCAAAATCTTTAAACCAGTTTATAAAAAGTATAAGCTATATCTTATTTGAATATGGCTGCTATCTCCTGATCAAAACTAGAATTTTCAATTTTAGACATAGATAGTAGCTTTGTCATATTAAAAACATCACTGATGGCTACAGATTGCAATGTGGCTCCTATGAGTTTCTCAGAGTATTTATCACACATTTTGTATTTTACCGTAGATATGAAGAGCCCGAACAGCAGGTATCAATAGCATTAGTATTCAAAATGGCAGGCAGTGATGTGGACTTACATAAACTCATATACTTGTTAGGTTCATTCCATATAAGGATGCAATGATTATAATTAGATTTGGTACACCAAAAATTTATGTAAATTTTTTTTCTGGCAGGTCTACGTATCACTCCGAGACTGCAATTGTTAGCTGCTCTTCGTTACCTAGCAACAGGTGACATGCAGCTAACAATTGCAGACACAGCAGATATGTCCAAGGCCAGTGTGTGTCGGTGTGTGAGGAGGGTAACCTGTGCCATGACCAAAATAGCTTCAAGGCACATAAGGTTTCCTACTCTAGCAGAAGAGCATCTTTAGATGCAGGCCTTTTCAACTATAGCGCAGATGCAGGGCTGCATTGGCTGTATTGATGGTACTCTGATACCCATCAGGAGCCCTGGCGGAGATAAAGCCGAGCTGTATCGTTGTCGCAAAGATTTCTTAGCGCTTAACGTTATGGCCGTGTGTAATGCCTCCTTTGTTTTCACTACTCTTGTGGTGAACTGGGGAGGTAGTGCACATGACTCTAGAATTTTTAATTCATCTCGTCTCTGCCAGGCTCTCCAAGATGGACAGTACCGAGGCTTTCTGCTGGGAGATAGTGCCTATCCACTGCGAAGCTACCTCCTCACTCCTTATGGCAACCCAAATACCCCACACCAACATCGCTTCAATGTGGCACAAGTCACAACTCGAAATGGCATTGAGCGAGCCTTTGGATTGCTGAAGAGATTTCCTGTCCTCTCAAAGACTATTAGGACTGATGTAGGGACAGCAAATAATATCATTACGTCAGCTGCTGTCCTCCATAACATTGCAATTCAAAATGAATTGCCTTTAGAGGAAAGCCCTGATAATGTGGAGGAGAACCACTACCAAGGCGTTCCTGAGCCAGACTATCGGGACAATGTGGTGGGAGGAGAAACCAGGAGGTCTGAAATTGCCAATAGATTATTTCCATAAGCACCTGGTGTCCTGTGGACCTTCATCACTGTCCTTGTCTGCCAGTGCACTCCTCATTGATGCACTGATCCAAGGGATGTATGATTTGCTGGAGGATGTTTTGTGTTGAAGGGAGAAGACTGTAGCAGAGTAAATCATAGTATTTGAGGTTGTCCATGCTACTGAAAATTGTATTTTCATAAGTTAAAATTTTTAGTACAATTGTATTCTATTTTAAAATCTGCAAGAAAAGAAGGTACTAGTCACACACAGGAAGTTTTGCTTTAAAGTATGTATATTTCCTTAGAAAACATGTTTATTAAAAAAAAATTTTATTCTTTGAAATAAAAAACAACCATTATTTCAACCAACAAATTAAGAAAAATAAAAGATAAGAATTTTCAACATGATTATCAATTGTCAGACCTCTGACACCTTCCAAAAACAGAAGTCACCAACTGTCTCATTGACACAACCAGGCTAAGGACCTCTCCATGGTGGGCTTCTTCATCAGCCTGCTGGACCTCATAGCTCTCCAGCTTCCTTTTTGCCAGCTCTATTTGAAGGCGTGCCAGTTCATCAGCCTGGTGGACCTCATGGCTCTCCAACTTCCTCTTTGCCAGCTCTATGTGAAGGCGTGACAGTTCAGATACTTTCCTCCACAATCAGCTTGGTGTCTTCCAACCTCTTTCGTAAGAAGTGGAGTTCTTCATCTCTCTTTGAGATGGCATCAAGGCACCCCCCCCACTTCACTGGATGGTGATCGGGATGCCTTTTTCCTCTTCAAGACTGATTGTGGAGGATTGTTAGAAGCGGAAATAGTTGAAGAATGAGAGGATAAGGTTGCAGAGATAGAAGAATTAGGAGAAACAGAGATGGAAGGATCATTAAATACTGGAGGTGGTGATGGAAGGGTGAAAGTTACAGAAGAAACAGGTGGCACAGCTGGAGACAAAGAAGAGACAGGGGGTGAAGAGTGAGATGTGGAGGGTGTAGGAGGCAGGAGAATGGAGCTGGCAGAGAAGGCAGCTGGAGCAAAGGAAGAGATGGAAAAGGAAGCTGGAGCACTGGAGGATGAGGCAACAGGAGTGTTGGTGTTGGCGGGATGGGAGGCCCTTAGAGAGGCAAACTCTGTACAAGATGATAATTCCCATTACTAAGTCATCATCTAAACATTGTTTCTTGCAAGCAGGACAGTTATCATTGTGATCCACACAATCTCTTTCCTTCTCGAAATCCTTCCTGCTAACCACTCGCACCAGATCTTCACAATTATTTTGCCCATCTTGAAATCTATTTGTTGATTTACTTGAATGACAATTACTGAAACCAAAGACTATTACCATGCACGGGAGCAATTCCATATTCTGTGTTCTGGTCCCCCATTGCCAAATCCTTAGCCATGAGGGAGCGCACTGTCTCCTGGTCTTGGCTGTACTTTGGTGGAGTTGGTGGTGGTCCACCCCCGGTTCCCCTCACTCTCTTCCAGTATTCCCGGTCCAGTGCCTTGGTTCTAAGAGAAGATATCATTTAATATTATGGAAGAGGGGGATACTAAATGTTAGTGTAAATTAAAATTTTGGTAGTGTATAATTGAGTGGAAAGTGCATAAAGCTGAGTAAATATTTTTCCATAAAATTGTTGAAGTTTACATTTGTCATCAGAATTAAAGAAAAGCATTCCAGTTAATTACAGATAAATTAGTGGAAACTAAGCTATGTTGAAATCTGTTAAACGTTCTGTAGACTATTTTATGCTTAGTACAAGGATGAGACATTAATGCAAAATGTAGGAAAGTGGGGAGGTGGTCAGATAATTGGTAATGGATGATTCCCGAGGTAGATTGTGGAGTGAAGTTTGTCCAAATGTGGTCGAGGAGTGAGGGTTGACCTAAATTATGATTATCAGGAAATCTAGTATGAGTAGATATGTGCGGGAAGTAACTTAATGTTTGCATAGAATTTAAAAAGTGGTTAGTTGGTTGATGGGAAGAATGCTCAAGGAGATTAATGTTAAAATCCCAAAGTAGCACGGTGTTATTTTTTCTAAAAAGATCCTGAGATAGTATGTTATGTAATGTATGTGTGAAATCTACAGGAGTGGTAATAGAAAATTAGTAATATATTTCCTTCCCTAGCTTTTAAAGGAAAAAATTTTCTAAAGAATACTAGGATATTATACCCTGGTATTCTTAAAAAAAATCTTTCCCTTTAAAAGCTAGGGAAGGAAATATATTACTAATTTTCTATATAGCCTTCTAGGACGTACAGATGTGAGGTGGAATTCTTTAGCCACAGTCCTTACATAACTCTTTCACTTATCTACTATATATTATTCTAACCCCTTAACTCAGTTGTGTGTGTGTGTGTGTGTGTGTGTGTGTGTGTGTGGGTGTGTGGGTGTGTGGGTGTGTGTGTGTTTTGGTGTGCGTGCAGATTAGACTTACTTTCTCTTAATGTGGTCCCAGCTTCTCTTCAATTGCTTAACAGTTCGAGGAGACTGTCCCGGGTTACCTGCATTAAAAAGGGAGGTAATTTCCTCCCAAGCCCTTGTCCGCTTTCCTGGGAGGGAATGGTCAGTTGACTTAGAAGTCAAGACATCTGCCCTTCCCTCAATGAGTTCAATCAACTGATGAACCTGGTCATCATTGATTGGTGCAGCCTGTAAAGTATGCTACAGTGAGTTTTGTGAACAGAGGAATTATTTAGTACTAGCAAGGGTTATAAACATGTAATGATAGTGGATATGGCAAAAAAATTACAATATAATATAATATATATATATATATATATATATATATATATATATATATATATATATAAATCAATATTCATGCAATACAATATAACAAAGGGCTTTAAGAACAGGTACTCTTGTGAGTCCTACCAATAATTTCACCGTCTATATGAACCACTTCCCGTCACGCATTCATACCTACAGTGTAATACTAGAAGTTATCATCAGTATTCTTTTGCAAATGTTTCATGTTAACGTGACTGTGCTGTTATGTGTATGGAAACAAGGGTACGGAGAAGGGTGAGGGCTGGATCTGTTAGGCGAGGGTATGCCCACTCATGTTACGGGGAATATAAGACCTTATTTTGGAATAACACACTTATTGATTACCTTAATTTCTACAGTGACATCCTATATGATTGATAATAATAGTCTAGTATTATAATTAAATCGAGAAACATGCAAATCTTACCTTAGAAGTGGACATGTTGATGGAGTGCGAAACCTGGGAAACGTTTCTCGGAGCAATGTTTACGTTTTTCCCGCCTAGTCAAGCATACCAATCACGCCGCCACACACTTGCTGGTGAATGTTGGTACGCTTGCCTTCGACGTCGTGCGCCACGGCCATGGTGTTGAGAAATTGTCCTTCTTGAAACCTACCACGTGGTATACCCGACGGTCGAGCGCCTCATGCTCCATCGCATCACGATGAAAAATGTTGTGTTCTTGAAACCGGCCCTATGTGTGTGTGTGTGTGTGTGTGTGTGTGTGTGTGTGTGTGTGTGTGTGTGTGTGTGTGTGTGTGTGTGTGTGTGTGTGTGTGTGTGTGTGTGTCAAAAGGAAGCATCATATACACACAAGGCTGCGAGGGAGCAAGGCCCAAGGGAGGAAATGAAGAGGTGAAGGAAAATTAGCGTTGGAGGAAGAGGAAGAGGAATAGGAAAAGGAAGAGGAAGAAGAGGAGAAGGAGGAGGAGGAGGAATAAATTGGTGGTGATGATAGTGTCTCGAGGGATAGAAGATCGAAGAAAAAATGTGCGCTGGAAAGAAAAAAGAAAAATATACAACCCCAAGAAAGAAAAAAGGAAAATGGATAGGATTTTGAGGGGAAAAAAAAGTGAAAATAAGATGAATTCCTTTAATACTTTTTTCATGTTTTTTGTTTGTTTATGGCAGTTGGTTGGTGCCTAGTTACGGTGCATAGCAGGATGATGATGATGATAATAACACTTACATTAAAAACAACAATAATAATACTAATAATGATTGTCATGGGTGGAATTTTGGGCTTACGTGACAGAGGCAGCTACGTCATGGCTTAGGAATGTTTGGTCTACGTGACACAGGTGGAGACGCTCCAGCGTGGGGTATTTTCATCTCTGACGTCACAGCCAGGACGTGCCGGACCCAATCATATTCCAGTACTTCAGACAAGGAGCGTGGGTAGAATCCAGATTACATTATATCCAT
>JAPQNM010000652.1:2500-20000 GCA_029783475.1 Metacarcinus magister | reverse complement strand
AAAGTGAAATGCCTATGTTAACTCACCATGACTCGAGTCTACAGAACAGCAAGCAAAACAAATACTTAAATGAGTTACGTTAATGAATGTTCAGTCACAAATAGGTAGCCAAATAATAATATATCCGTACCTACCAGTATCCAATACAGACAAATGTGAATATCACTGACACACGCCAAATACTCCGTGGCCACTCCAACTCCGACGACACCCAGCGAACGTATGACCAGACAAAAGGAGAAATGGACTAACTCACCTCCGAGCGCTGCACTATAAACAAGTGACTACTTACAAGCGATAATCATTAATCCCGAACACAGTGAATCCTCAACTCATAATGGATCCTAATTACACACACACACACACACACACACACACACACACACACACACTCAAATCACCTTTCATAGTACATAGCCAACAATAGTAAATGCCCTATATATAATACATATGAAATACACATATAGACAGAACTACATTAATTATCACAAATTAATAAATATTCCTCTGGCTAACTACTCCAATACAAAACACACGCTGTCATCTCCTAATACACTTTGCAATTGAACAACATGACCAAACCACAGGACTCCTACATCTGTTGACAGGACCCAATCTGCCGAAACATAAATGCGAAACACTGCACAACAATCAAACCCTCCAAACACATGTACAGTTGATAAAGGCAACCAACGAACTAAATATCATCATGGCCATTTCCTGGCCGATGATACAATAAAGGTTGGGTCAAGAGAGGTCAAATTACTTACGCTGGAGAGAGAGAGAGAGAGAGAGAGAGAGAGAGAGAGAGAGAGAGAGAGAGAGAGAGAGAGAGAGAGAGAGAGAGAGAGAGAGAGAGAGAGAGGAGAGAGAGAGAGAGAGAGAGAGAGAGAGAGAGAGAGAGAGAGAGAGAGAGAGAGAGAGAGAGAGAGAGAGAGAGAGAGAGAGAGAGAGAGAGAGGAGAGAGAGAGAGAGAGAGAGAGAGAGAGAGAGAGAGAGAGAGAGAGAGAGAGAGAGAGAGAGAGAGAGAGAGAGAGGAGAGAGAGAGAGAGAGAGAGAGAGAGAGAGAGAGAGAGAGAGAGAGAGAGAGGAGAGAGAGAGAGAGAGAGAGAGAGAGAGAGAGAGAGAGAGAGAGAGAGAGAGAGAGAGAGAGAGAGAGAGAGAGAGAGAGAGAGAGAGAGAGAGAGAGAGAGAGAGAGCGAGAGAGAGAGAGAGAGAGAGAGAGAGAGAGAGAGGGAGAGAGGGAGAGAGAGGGAGGGAGGAGAGAGGAGGGAGGAGAGAGGAGAGAGAGGGAGGGAGGAGAGAGGGAGAGAGAGGAGAGAGGAGGGAGGAGAGAGGAGAGAGAGGAGAGAGGAGGGAGGGAGAGAGAGGAGGGAGAGAGAGGAGAGAGAGGAGAGGAGGGAGAGAGGGAGGGAGGGAGGAGAGAGGAGAGAGAGAGGAGAGGGAGAGAGAGAGGAGAGGAGGGAGAGGAGAGAGAGAGGGAGGGAGAGAGAGAGGAGGGAGGAGAGGAGAGGGAGGGAGAGAGGGAGAGGAGGGAGGGAGGGAGGGAGAGAGAGGGAGGGAGGAGAGAGAGGAGAGAGAGAGGGAGGGAGGGAGGGAGGGAGGAGAGGAGAGGGAGGGAGAGGAGGGAGGAGAGAGAGGGAGGGAGGAGAGGGAGAGAGAGGAGAGAGGGAGGGAGAGAGGGAGAGAGAGGGAGGGAGAGGAGGAGAGAGAGGGAGGAGAGAGAGAGAGAGGGAGAGAGAGGGAGAGAGAGAGAGGGAGGAGAGAGGAGAGAGGAGGAGAGAGAGGAGAGAGAGAGAGAGAGAGAGGAGAGAGAGAGAGAGAGAGAGAGAGAGAGAGAGAATCACAAAATAAGAGAACAAAAAAAACAAAGAGAGAGAGAACAAAATAAAAAAGATAAATAATTTCTTCTTACCTTGTTGGTGGGTGGGTGGGTGGGTGAGTGGGGGGATGAGGTGTTGGGGGTTTAGGGTGTGTGTGTGTGTGTGTGTGTGTGTGTGTGTGTGTGTGTGTGTGTGTGTGTGTGTGTGTGCGTGTGTGCGTGTGTGGTGTGTGTGTGTGTGTGTGTGTGTGTGTGTGTGTAGATTCAGGAAAGATATATAAAGAAATATATGTAAAGATGTGTTCGAACAAACTCAGCAAGCATGTGGTAAGTGCATGGACAGTAGATACTTTTAAAGAAATGGTTAGATATATCTATGAATAAAGAAAAAAGATGAACATTTGAAGGTTTATTCATAGTTTAGTTATATTATTTATAGTTATATACAATTTTAACATATGTTGTACAGCTGCAGCTTGTCTATAGGAAGGTAATCTTTTCATGCGTGGTGGGTGTTAGGTGCAGAGGATCTGCTTTGTGAAGGTGAACTGGCCTCTTGCAGGCTCCTTATTTTGTTATGTTGTCATGTTCTTAAAATGGACTTGAACGAGGCTCGTCTGGTATGATGATTAAAGTGCGTGATGAAGGATCTTCAACGTGCAGACGAGTTGCAAAAGGAAAACTTACATAATCACCGTTATATGCCACCAACACCTCTTGTTAGGCCTTGTCACACGTGCACGGAAGGGAACGGCTTCACGACGCCGTGCTCGAGGCACCACACCAGGTGGTGCGCCACGTTGGCCCGATCGTAACGCAGAACACACGGGTCCTGCCCAAGCGCAATGCTGAAGGCGAAGGCCAACGCAAACAAGCCACAACTGTAGCTATCCCTCTGCCGCTGCACAGGCCGCAGCCTAGCGCCCGCAGGAGCAGCATACAGCTCCTGCAGCTGCCTCACCAGGGCGGCAGTAGAGGCGGACACACTGTCGTACATTGAGTCGTACACCACAAGCTCACCGTTGAGTGTGGCGCCATAGGATGACAGCAGCAGCCAGTGAGTGCCCAACGCACGGCTGTAGTATGCCATGCACGCAAGACTCTGCGGCGCCGACCGGTTCACCACCTGCACGAACACCGACTTGGCGCCGGGCTGCAGGGGCGGCAGGGTGAAGGTCGCGCCGCAGGCGTACATCCCACCAAGGTGCGGGAACTGTCGCTGGAACACTTCCTGGGCCAAGTCGATCACGTCGTCTGATAACCAGCGTTTACCCAGGATGTCCCTCCTGTTGCTGCTGCTGAGACGACGGAGCGGCAGCGGCAGCGGCGACAACGAGAGGCTGGTCAGCCCGGCCTCCCTAAGGAAGGCTTCAATGGCGTCCTGACCAACTTGGTGAGGAGCAGACTCTTCAGAGAGTGTGCCCGTGTACAGGGAGGAGGAGGAGGCTTCTGGCTCATTGCCAGGGTTTACGATGACATCCTCTTTAAGAAGGGAGGTGGTCGCGTCCCGTACGGTACACACCTCACCCTTGGGGCACACCACGGTAACGCCGTGAGTCTTCTTGTCCTTAGGGGGCGACACCGTCACGTGGGCGGCGGGGAGACCACTCTCAAGCGTCGCTTCTTCATACTGGTTTTTTCTGCGATAGCGGCGTCGACGTCTCTTGGTATCCTTTGTCTGGTTATTTAGTGACTCTTCGGCCTCTGCAGTGACGGCGGCTACCTTTGCAGTGACGGATGGTACCTTTGCAGTGACGGATGGTACCTTTGCAGTGACGGATGGTACCTTTGCAGTGACGGCTGCTACCTTTGCAGTGACGGATGGTACCTTTGCAGTGACGGATGGTACTTTTGCAGTGACGGATGGTACCTTTGCAGCGACGGATGGTACCTTTGCAGTGACGGATGGTACCTTTGCAGTGACGGATAGTACCTTTGCAGTGACGGATGGTACCTTTGCAGTGACGAATGGTACCTTTGCAGTGACGGATGGTACCTTTGCAGTGACGGATGGTACCTTTGCAGTGACGGCTGCTACCTTTGCAGTGACGGCTGCTACCTTTACAGTGACGGATGGTACCTTTGCAGTGACGGATGGTACCTTTGCAGTGACGGATGGTACCTTTGCAGTGACGGATGGTACCTTTGCAGTGACGGATGGTACCTTTGCAGTGACGGATGGTACCTTTGCAGTGACGGATGGTACCTTTGCAGTGACGGATGGTACATTTGCAGTAACGGATGGTACCTTTGCAGTGACCGCTGGTACCTTTGCAATGACAGATTCTAGCGTCACTTCAATCTTCTTGTTGTTGTTCTTATTGCGGCGTCGACGTTTCTTGGTTTCCTTTGTCTGGTTAGTTCGTGATTCTTCGTCGGATGTTTCTTCTTTCTGTTCCTCACTGCACTTTAATTTTTCCTTCCTTTCCAAAACATTAGTGACGGGATATTTCAATTCTTCTTCTGTTTCCGTTTTCAATGTAAAAGTCAACGGATAAAAAGAAGACACATCTAACGCAAATTGAATCTTGCCAATGCTTTGGCTCTCATTCTGTAAACACTCAATCAAAGGCTTGAGGTTCACGGCCTTCTTCCGGATGGTTTTCTTGCCCCACTTCACCTTCATCCTCGTGAAGCAATCCGAATCAAGTTCACGTATTTTTTCAATATCTACGTTTAAGCGGCAAGCCGGATACTCGTATACCGTGTCAGAAACCTTTTGTCGCTGTTCAGGATCAAGGTGAACCCTCATCACGGGACAAACGTATCTCTTCTTAAACCACCACCAAGTCTTCACTTATTCAGCGAACACTTGGATATCAGTCACCTTCTTCTCTAATGGAAGACGCACAGAGCATGAAATTCCTGTTTTTACAAACACCTGTAATAGTGTTTCCCCGTGAATACTGGTGAGGCTCAAACGCTGTGGCATGAAGAGTAAAGTAAGTACTCTGGTTATAGTGAAGAAGGTATAGTGTAGGAAGTGATTAATAAACAAAACAATGAATATTACTAATGAAGCCTAGTCGAGTTTAACCTCAGCACAACATAACACAATACAACAATTATTTCACATGTAGAGTCACCAAGTCCACAAATTTGCTGTTTACATTTTCAAAATAGACATAAATACACAAGAGTTCATTCTCGTTATATATTTTTTGTATTATTATCTGTGAGTTTCTGTTCATATTTAAGCGTCAATTTACCTCGTTACGCTACACGCCGCTGTTGAAGTCATAAGACAGCTGGGCAAAGAAATGGTTCGATGATTACTAGATGAAGGGAAAGTTATAAATACCAGAACCGAAAAACAATAGGTTAATTTCAAATGTTTCAGCTGTCTCACTTTGACGAACGAAAACAGTTTTTTTTCTGGTGAATTTTAATGTTTTGAATTAATCTGATAACCGTTTCTGTCGCAAATCATTATTCTTTTTCATCCCTTCCTTCCCTTCTTCATGAACTAATATGATTTGTGACAATGAAGAGTTACATATTGACCAAAACACATCAAAGTTTACAAGGGAAAAATAAAAGTTTCGTCCTCGTAGCCTACATGCCGCAGTGACAGTAATAACATGGTACTTTGCCATCACGCACCAGGGACACACACCTTTTAACATCATACTTTCCGACTATGTTCAAATATAATAATAACCTTGTGATATTTTTTCCATAGATACATAATCAGATCTCACGGCGCATATAGGCAATTATCAAAGGGTTCCGTGTTTCTGGTCTAACTTTCCTGTGATTTACTGTATTGATTTAGCTTCACAATGGCTGTATTATTTCCAGTGAAACGCAATAAGCACAATACTGTCAGTGAGTGTAGGCTGTGATTCTAGGTTTTGTTACATCCTCAGAGCCGCCACCACCACACACCAAACACCAAACTCCTTCCTGTTAATTGTGTTATTTTTAAGTAACTACATCAAACAGTGCAAATGTTACCTTATACCTTAAACCTTAGACTAGGCTTTCCCGGTACAACAGACTGCTTACTTACTGTACTATACTACTGCATCATGTGGCTTTCCTTCGGTTCTGTTTGATTTTGTTTCTTTAAAATTCTGCACCGTATAGTACCAAAAGTAGCACGATTCTCGGTTGACGCAGACCAAGGAGACTGTCACCTTTAATGTTCTGGATGTACCTTCCTTGACCCCGCTAAACCTTCCCCTCCTCCCCTCTATCTGCTTCAACGACCCTGCCTGTGCACCTCGGTTCCGGGTCGTTTCGCCCTGAATCCCGTTCGCTTCTGAGTCATTTCGCTCCTATTCCCGTTCGCCCCGGCTCGTGTTGCTCCTAAAATCTAGAGTGAAATGCTCAACTTTTGGGTAATAAAATATAAAAAGCTTATATAACTGAACCTACCCGAACCAAACTGTACCTAACCAAACCTGACAACCTAACCTAACCTAACCTTAACCTAATCATAACCTAACCATAAACTAACCTAACATAACTAACTTAACATAACCTAACATCATTTCGAAGACGCTTTGCGAGGTGAATAATGACGAGCACCGCCTGAAACCTTCACAGATGTGCTGTGTACACTATGTATAATATGTCGGACTTCATATTTATATCGATATCGTCCGAGCAGTAGTTACGCAGATATACCCTTTACTTTTCGAAGAGAAGGTCTCATAGAAAACATCGAATATCTCAGAAACTAAGAATTTGCAACGGAAATGTAATTAAGAAAACCTTCTCAGAATGCATCAGATAACGTAACAATATAACCTTCAATTCTCTAGAGCATTCAGGTGAAGATGTAAAATAATACCGTTAATTGTACTGTCAAGGGTTCGATCCCCAACCACACCACTCTCATGGCTACTTAATCTTTTAGATAATTTCCCAAGTGTTACAATATACAAGGCATTACAGTGGTACTTACCCCACTCCCCCTACCATCTCTACCCCTTCTCTACTTCCAGCTTCATTTATGCCTAGAGAAACTTAACACAGGTGCAAGTTACAGAGTACAGGAGTAATGTAACCAGGATGGCGACACGGGTAGCTGGTGTGTCGTGGGCGGCGTATGGAGGAGGCAGAGTAGTAGCCGGGATAAGGCGGAGGAAGCGGCGGTTCTGTAGAGTGACGCGGCGAAAAAGCAGCTGGGCGGGAGACTCGTTAATGTGTAACAGGGGCGTGTTGCGGGAATGCAGGGCTGTGGGGCTTCAGGGCTGTGGGGCTGCAGGGCTGTGGGGCTGCAGGGCTGTGGGGCTGCAGGGCTGTGGGGCTGCAGGGCTGTGGGGCTGCAGGGCTGTGGGGCTGCAGGGCTGTGGGGCTGCAGGGCTGTGGGGCTTCAGGGCTGTGGGGCTGCAGGGCTGTGGGGCTTCAGGGCTGTGGGGCTGCAGGGCTGTGGGGCTGCAGGGCTGTGGGGCTGCAGGGCTGTGGGGCTGCAGGGCTGTGGGGCTGCAGGGCTGTGGGGCTGCAGGGCTGCGGGGCTGCAGGGCTGTGGGGCTGCGGGGCTGCAGGGCTGTGGGGCTGCGGGGCTGCGGGGCTGCAGGGCTGTGGGGCTTCAGGGCTGTGGGGCTTCAGGGCTGTGGGGCTGCAGGGCTGCGGGGCTGCAGGGCTGTGGGGCTTCAGGGCTGTGGGGCTTCAGGGCTGTGGGGCTGCAGGGGCTGCGGGGCTTCAGGGCTGTGGGGCTGCAGGGCTGTGGGGCTGCAGGGCTGCGGGGCTGCAGGGCTGCGGGGCTTCAGGGCTGTGGGGCTGCAGGGCTGTGGGGCTGCAGGGCTGTGGGGCTGCAGGGCTGCGGGGCTGCAGGGCTGTGGGGCTGCAGGGCTGCGGGGCTGCAGGGCTGCGGGGCTTCAGGGCTGTGGGGCTGCAGGGCTGTGGGGCTGCAGGGCTGCGGGGCTGCAGGGCTGTGGGGCTTCAGGGCTGCGGGGCTGCAGGGCTGCGGGGCTGCGGGGCTTCAGGGCTGTGGGGCTGCGGGGCTTCAGGGCTGTGGGGCTGCGGGGCTTCAGGGCTGTGGGGCTGCGGGGCTTCAGGGCTGTGGGGCTGCGGGGCTTCAGGGCTGTGGGGCTGCAGGGGCTTCAGGGCTGTGGGGCTGCGGGGCTTCAGGGCTGTGGGGCTGCGGGGCTTCAGGGCTGTGGGGCTGCAGGGCTGTGGGGCTGCAGGGCTGTGGGGCTGCAGGGCTGTGGGGCTGCAGGGCTGTGGGGCTGCAGGGCTGTGGGGCTGCAGGGCTGTGGGGCTGCAGGGCTGTGGGGCTGCAGGGCTGTGGGGCTTCAGGGCTGTGGGGCTGCAGGGCTGTGGGGCTTCAGGGCTGTGGGGCTGCAGGGCTGTGGGGCTTCAGGGCTGTGGGGCTGCAGGACTGTGGGGCTGCAGGGCTGTGGGGCTGCGGGGCTGTGGGGCTGCAAAGCTGCGGGGCTTCAGGGCTGTGGGGCTGCGGGGCTGCAGGGCTGTGGGGCTGCGGGGCTGCGGGGCTGCAGGGCTGTGGAGCTTCAGGGCTGTGGGGCTTCAGGGCTGTGGGGCTGCAGGGGTGTGTGGCTGCAGGGCTGTGGGGCTTCAGGGTTGTGGGGCTCCAGGGCTGTGGGGCTGCGGGGCTGCGGGGCTTCAGGGCTTTGGGGCTGCAGGGCTGTGGGGCTGCAGGGCTGCGGGGCTGCAGGGCTGCGGGGCTTCAGGGCTGTGGGGCTGCGGGGCTGTGGGGCTGCAGGTCTGTGGGGCTGCAGGGCTGCGGGGCTGCAGGGCTGTGGAGCTTCAGGGCTGCGGGGCTGCAGGGCTGCGGGGCTTCAGGGCTGTGGGGCTTCAGGGCTGTGGTGCTGCAGGGCTGCGGGGCTGCAGGGCTGTGGGGCTTCAGGGCTATGGGGCTGCAGGGCTGCGGGGCTGCGAGGCTTCAGGGCTGTGGGGCTGCGGGGCTTCAGGACTGTGGGGCTGCGGGGCTTCAGGGCTGTGGGGCTGCGGGGCTTCAGGGCTGTGGGGCTGCGGGGCTTCAGGGCTGTGGTGCTGCAGGGCTTCAGGGCTGTGGGGCTGCGGGGCTTCAGGGCTGTGGGGCTGCGGGGCTTCAGGGCTGTGGGGCTGCAGGGCTGCGGGGCTTCAGGGCTGTGGGGCTGCGGGGCTTCAGGGCTGTGGGGCTGCAGGGCTGTGGGGCTTCAGGGCTGTGGGGCTGCGGGGCTTCAGGGTTGTGGGGCTGCAGGGCTGCGGGGCTTCAGGGCTGTGGGGCTGCGGGGCTTCAGGGCTGTGGTGCTGTGGGGCTTCATAGCTGTGGGGCTGCGGGGCTTCAGGGCTGTGGGGCTGCGGGGCTGTGGGGCTTCAGGGCTGTGGGGCTGCGGGGCTGTGGGGTTTCAGGGCTGTGGGGCTGCGGGGCTGTGGGGCTTCAGGGCTGTGGGGCTGCGGGGCTTCAGGGCTGTGGGGCTGTGGGGCTGCGGGGCTTCAGGGCTGTGGGGCTGCGGGGCTGTGGGGCTTCAGGGCTGTGGGGCTGCGGGGCTTCAGGTACTGTGGGGCTGCGGGGCTTCAGGGCTGTGGGGCTGCGGGGCTTCAGGGCTGTGGGGCTGCGGGGCTTCAGGGCTGTGGGGCTGCAGGGCTGCGGGGCTGCAGGGCTGTGGGGCTTCAGGGCTGTGGGGCTGCAGGGCTGTGGGGCTGCAGGGCTGCGGGGCTGCAGGGCTGTGGGGCTGCAGGGCTGCGGAGCTACGGGGCTGCATGGCTGCGTGACTACGGGGCTGCAGGGCTCCGGGGCTGAAGTCCTGCAGGGCTGCATGGCTGTGGGGCTGCGAGGCTGCATGGCTGCGGGGCTGCAGGGCTATGGTGCTATGGGGCTTCAGGGCATCGGGGCTTCAGGGCTGCGGGGCCTCAGGGCTGTGGTGCTGCAGGGCAACGGGGCTTCAGGGCTGTGGGGCTGCAGGGCTGCGGGGCAGTGGGGCTATGGGGCTTCAGGGCTGTGGGGCTGCAGGGCTGCGGGGCTGTGGGGCTATGGGGCTTCAGGGCTGTGGGGCTGCAGGGCTGCGGGGCTGTGGGGCTATGGGGCTTCAGGGCTGTGGGGCTGCAGGGCAGCGGGGCTTCAGGGATGTGGGGCTGCAGGGCTGCGGGGCTGTGGGGCTATGGGGCTTCAGGGCTGTGGGGCTGCAGGGCTGCGGGGTCTCAGGGCTGTGGTGCTGCAGGGCAGCGGGGCTTCAGGGATGTGGGGCTGCAGGGCTGCAGGGCTGCGAGGTTGCAGAGCTTCAGGGGTGTGGGACTGCAGGGCTATAGGGCTACGGGGCTGCAGGGCTGCGGAGCTACGGGGCTGCATGGCTGCGGGACTACGGGGCTGCAGGGCTCCGGGGCTGAAGTCCTGCAGGGCTGCATGGCTGTGGGGCTGCGAGGCTCCATGGCTGCAGGGCTGCAGGGCTGTGGGGCTGCAGGGCTAAGGGGCTGCGGGAATGAGGGGCTTCGTATCTGCAGGGCTGCAGGGCTGCAAGGTTGAAGGGCTGAAGGGCTGCAGAGTGGCAGGGTTGCAAGGCTGCGGGGCTGCGGGGCAGCAGAGCTTCGAGGTTGCAGGGCTGCAGGGCTTAAAGGCTGCAGGGCTTAAGGGCTGCAGGGCTGCAAGACCTCGGGGCTGAACGGCTGCGAGGTTGCAGGGCTGAAAGACTGCAAGGCTACAGGGCTGCAGGGCCTCGGGGCTGCGGGGCAGCGAGGCGGCAGGAATTCGGGAGAGTGAGGTGAGGGAGAGAGGGGGCAGTACTGGATGGATGGGGGTGGGGTGAGAGGGAGAGGAGGGGGCAGGGATGGATAGTTGAGGGAGTGGGGTAAGGGAGAGAAGAGGGGGCAAGGCTGGATGGATGGGGGGGCGAGGTGAATGTTTGAGGAGGGGGCAAGGCTGGATGGATGGGGGGGCGAGGTGAAGGTTTGAGGAGGGGGCAGGGCTGGATGGATGAGGTAGTGAGGTGAGGGAGAGAGGAGGGGGCAGGGCTGGATGGATGGGGGATTGAATTGAGGGAGAGAAAAGGGGGCAGGCCTGAATGGATGGGGGAGTAGGGTGAGGGAGAGAAGAGGGTGCAGGGCTGGAAGGATGGGGGAGTGGGATGAGGGAGAGAAGAGGTGGCAGGGCTGGATGGATGGGGGCGTGGGGTGAGGGAAAGAAAAGGGGGAAGGGATGAATGGATGGGGGAGTGGGGTGCGGGAGATAAAAAGGAGGAAGGCTGGATGGATGGGTGAGTGGGATGAGGGAGAGAGGAGGAGGCAGGGCTGGATGGATGGGGGAGTGGGGTGAGGGAGAGAAAAAGGAGCAGGGCTGGATGGATGGGGGAGTGAGGTGAGGATGAGAGGACGGGGAAGAGGTAGATGGATGGGGGAGTGATAAGAGGGAGAAAGGAGGGGGAAGGGATGGATGGGGGAGTTGGGTGAAAGAGAAAGAATGGGGAAGTGATGGATGGATGGGGGAGTGGGGCTCAAGACAAAGGAGGGGGAATGGGATGGATGGGGGCGTGGGATGAGGGAGAGAGGATGGGGAAGTGATGGATGGATGTGGGAGTGGGGTGAGGGAGAGGAGGGGGCAGGGATGGATTGATGGGGGACTGGGGTGAGGGAGAGAACAGGGAGCAGGGCTGGATGGATGGGGGAGTGAGGGAAGGGAGAGAAGAGGGGGCAGCACTGGATGGATGGGGGAGTGGGATGAGGGAGAGAAAAAGGGGCAGGGCTGGATGGATGGGGGAGTGGGGTGAAGGAAAGAAAAAGGGGCATGGTTGGATGGATTTGGGAGTGGGATGAGGGAGAAAAATGAGGGCAGGGCAGGATGGATGGGGGAGTAGGATGAAGGAGAGAGGAGGGGGCAGGGATGGATGGATGGGGGATTGGGGTGAGAGAGAGACGAGAGGTCAGGGCTGAATGGATGGGGGAGTTGGTTGAGGGAGAAAAAAAAGGGCAGGGCTGGATGGAAAGGGAAGTGGGTTAAGTGAGAGAAAAGGGGGCAGGGCTGCATGGATGGGGGAGTGGTTTGAGAGAGAGAAAAAGGGGCAATGCTGGATGAATGGGGGAGTGGGGTGAGAGAAAGAAGAGGAGACAGTGCTGGATGGATTGGTGAGTGGGATGAGGGAGAGAAGACGGGGCAGGGATGGATAGATGGGTGAGTAGGGTGAGAGAGAGAAAAGGGGGCAAGGCTATATGAATAGGGGAGTGGGGTGATGGAGAAAAAAGGGGGAGAGGCTATATGGATGGGGGAGTGGGGTGAGGGAGAGAAAAGGGGGCAGGGCTGGATGGATTTGGGAGTGGGATGAGGGAGAGAAGAAGGGGCAGGGCTGTATGGATGGGGGAGTGTGGTGAGGGAGAGAAAAGGAGGCAGGGCTGGATGGAAGAGGGAGTGGGGTGAGGGAGAGAAGAAGTGGCAGAGCTGGATGGATGGGGGAGTGAGGTGAGGGAGAGAAGAGGGAGCAGGGCTGGATGGATGGGGGGAGTGGGTTGAGGGAGAGAAAAGGGGGCAGGCTTGGATGGATGGGGGAGTGGGGTGAGGGAGAGAAGAGGGGACAGTGCTGGATGGATGGGGGAGTGGGTTAAGGGAGAGAAAAGGGGGCAGGGCTGGATGGATGGGGGAGTGGGGTAAGGGAGAGAAGAAGGGGCAGGGCTGGATGAATAAGGGAGTGGGGTGAAGTAGAGATAATGTGGCAGGGCTGGATGGATGGGGGAGTGGGATGAGGGAGAGAAGAGGGTGCAGGGCTGGATGGATGGGGGAGTGGGTTGAGGGAGAGAAAAGGGGCAGGCTTGGATGGATGGAGGAGTGGGGTGAGTGAGAGAAGAGGGGGCAGAACTGGATGGATGGGGGCGTGGGGTGAGGGAGAGAGGAGGGGCTGGGATGGATGGGAGAATGAGTTGAGGGAGATAGGAATGTGCAGGGATGGATAGGGAAGTGGGATGAGGGAGAGAAAAAGGGGCAAGGCTGGATGGATGCGAGAGTGGGGTGAGAGAGAGAGGAGGGTGAAGGCTGGATGGATGGGGGAGTTGGGTGAGAGAGAGAGGTGGGGGAAGGCTGGATGGATGGGGGAGTTGGGTGAAGGAGAGAAAAAGGGGCAGGGCTCTATGGATTGGAGAGTGGGGTGAGGGGGAGAAAAGGGAGCAGGGCTGAATGGATGGGGAAGTGGGGTGAAGGAGAGAAGATGGGGTAAGATGGAGGGAAGATTGGGGATGAGGGAAGGGATGGGTTGGAAGAAAGAGTGGGTATGGGGGGGAAGGGGTAGAGATGGAGAGAAGATTGGGGAGGGGGAAAGGGATGGGTTGGAAGAAAGAGTGGGTAGGGCGGAAGGGGTAAAGATGGAGGGAAGATTGGGGAGGGGGGAAGGGATGGGTTGGAAGAAAGAGTGGGTAGGGGGGAAGGGGTAGAGATGGAGGGAAGATTGGGGAGGGTGGAAGGGGCTACGCTATCTATATATCTACCTACCTACCTACCTATCAGCTCAGCAAGTAGTAAACATTATAAAGATCTTTTCTTTATTTATCTACTTATTTCTCTATCCATTTTCGCGTATAGATAGAGGGATAGATAAATACAAACACACACACACACACACACACACACACACACACACACACACACACACACACACACACACACACACACACACGCACACACACACACTCCTCCAGCACACACAGACACATTTAATATATACATATATAATACATGTTAAATACATTCGTTATATATACATACATAATATATACAGACATAAGAAATACCTACATAATAAATTGATACATGGTAATTACATACACGGTAAATACATGCATAATAAATACATACCTAATAAATACATACATGTGTAATGGTTTCCTACATACATACACGGTAAATACATACATAATAAATACATACATGTGAAATGGTTTCCTACATACATACACGGTAAATACATACATAATAAATACATACATAATAAGTACAAACATATGTAATGGTTTCCTACATACATACACGGTAAATACATACATAATAAATACATACATGTGAAATGGTTTCCTACATACATAGACGGTAAATACATACATAATAAATACATACATGTGTAATGGTGTCCTACATACATACACGGTAAATACATACATAATAAATACATACATGTGAAATGGTTTCCTACATACATAGACGGTAAATACATACATAATAAATACATACATGTGTAATGGTGTCCTACATTCATACACGGTAAATACATACATGTGAAATGGTTTCCTACATACATACACGGTAAATACATACATAATAAATACATACATGTGTAATGGTGTCCTACATACATAGACGGTAAATACATACATAATAAATACATACATGTGAAATGGTTTCCTACATACATACACGGTAAATACATACATAATAAATACATACATGTGAAATGGTTTCCTACATACATACATATTAAAATGATACCAAACTATTTACTTTACCTTCCTACCTACCTACCTACCTATCTATCTATCTATCTATCTATCTATCTATCTATCTATCTATCTATCTATCTATCTATCTATCTATATATATATATATATATATATATATATATATATATATATATATATATACTATATATATATATATATATATATATACTACCTACCTACCTCTCTACCTACCTTCCTACCTACCTACGTATCTATATATCTACTTACCTATCTACCTACCTACCTACCTACCTATGTATCTATATATCTATCTACCTACCTACCTACCTACCTACCTACCTACCTACCTACCTACCTACCTATCTATATATCTACCTACCTACCTACCTACCAATTTGCTGAGAGTATTGAAGTAGAAAAAACCACACTGAAAACAAGCTCAAAGCTGCTTCCAGCTGTCCGTGGCGAGACGTGCCTCAGGGCAACGGGTCTTTCCACCCAGCCTTTTGGGTTCTGTTTCCCCTTTTCAATAACATTATTTACACCTTCAAAAACTGCAATGCTGAGAGTATTGAAGTAGAAAAAACCACACTGAAAACAAGCTCAAAGCTGCTTCCAGCAGTCCGTGGCGAGGCGTGCCTCAGGGCAATGGGTCCTCCCAACGAGTCTCTAGGGTCATGTTTCCCGCTTTCAGTAGTGTTCTTTGCCCTTTCAAACACTGATGTGCTTTGAATATGTAACTAGAAAATGTTTCCTCTTACCCGCAGAGAGCGTGGCGAGAGACACTCTAGCGCCTGGCTTCTCAAGGGAAAGCTTCACCTTCCGGGGATATTCCCGCGCCTCCCCGGCTTAAGAGGGAGAAAGGGATGGGTTTGTTGTGCGTTGCAGCCCATCACTTCTTTTTGTACCACTTGTTACTCTATACTCCACCTCACCACCATTCCTGTATTCCATTACAACTCCTATACACTACCACACCTTTACTATACCACCACACTACCACACCAATACTCCACACCACCACACAACACCACATCACTTCCACCTCAAACATCACTAGCTGCGCCCCAAAGATCGAGTGTCCGTACTTTTCACTCTTCTCTCCTAGTTACCTTTTTACCTGTGAGCATTTACCTGGCGTCACTGCGGGTTTTGGGGTGTAGAAGTGGCGGTAATGACAAGTAATGAGGGGCGGACGGGACTGCCTCTCACCTGGCTATTGATACCTGGCGTTCCTTTGACTGTAAAATGTTTTCCTTCGCTGTTTCAGAGTGAACGGTCGGTCGGAGACATGTGGATGGTGATGAAACGGTAAGGAAATGATGGTTGTTACGTTTATCTTATTCTAGATGTCTTGATAATTTTGTTTTCTATCGAGGAGGATGGGATTCTTAAGTTTATCTTGGTATGTTCAACTTTGTCCTGGGATTAAGCTGCGGGAATGGTATTATGTTGATGATATAGAGGTTTACGTGGCTGGTAACTATATATATCATTAACCGTTGGCGCCAGTAGGCTTATTGAGGCACAGATGGACTTGCCTCGCCTGTTATTTGGCGTAGGTTTTCAGATTTTTATAGTGACGCCTCAAATGTTTAGATTCTCTCGTGAATGTGTTGAGAACGTGCGAGGCTAATCACTGCTACAGCCTCAGACGCATATAAACGTTGTTAGTCCCGTCTGAAGACAGTATGGCAGCAATTTGGGTAGCCTTTGGCGGTGATATCAAAGAATGAAAAGTGGTCAGCGTATAACGGGGATTTGAACCCGGGAACCTAGGCTCGCATACCAGAGCGCTGTACCACTGACTCCCCAAACTTACTTGAATGTAGTATAAGGAAGGGAAGGTAAGATTGTATAAGGTATTGGTTTCTGTCTAGTATGTTTCTATCTGTCTCCTTTAATTCAGGAATCATACGTGTTATGTAAAATGTAATATAACCTGATTTTACTCCATTGAAAGTGTTAGGATGCAAGGAAGTAAAATATAGAAAAATTAACATCACCGATCATTATAGGAAGAATAGACGAAATTAATTGTTGGGGGAGGAAGAGAAACTATACTTGTACCTAATTGTGTGAAATAAGCTTGCTTGAAGGGGGAAGGTATGTAGGCCTTTATTATTATTATTATTGTTATACGAGATAAAACAATAATAATTGCAACAACGATGAAAGCTAGCAAGGGATGGGATGGTGTGTTAGAAAGGAAAGGAAAAGAGTAAGTGTGATGCAAATTGTTATGTTATGTCTATGAATATATTGCCTTTTCTATACATGTGAGAAGGGGAAGTGTTGTGGTTTATATAGGAAGATGGGAAGGACAGGTCAGTAATGAGATCAATCAAAAAGGAAAACATTTTAAACTCTTGAAAATCTGTAACTCATATATATGGAATTTGATGTTCTTGTTAGGTAAATTAAGTTTTTCAGATTTTAGCTTCCAGTTAACGAACACACAGTTGAAAAACAAAAAACAAAGAGTGGGTAAAGAAAGACAGGAAGGTTAATTAAATCTATGTGATGAAAGGATAAAGTTGTATGATAGAATACCGGTACAAGTTTAATAGATATTGATGAAACCATTACCCGGTACCAATAAAACACACACGTTAATTAAGGAATAGTTGTAACAAGAAAGGACGGAATAAACACACATTATGTCAGAGAATGTTAAGAAACTGAACCATTTCATTTTATTATCTAGAAATCTTTCGTTATAGTTAATGTCATTCATAAATTATGTCTATAGATTCTTAATTGGAACACTAATTTTCATCTATTTAGAGAGGTAAGAACAGGTCGTTAAAAGGACAGTCAGTCGTAATGAAAATGTAATGACAATTGATTTTGATAGTTTAACAAAATAACGAAATTGGTGGTGGTGGTGGTGGTGGTGGTGGTGGTGGTGGTGGTGGTAGTGATGGTGGTGGTGGTGGTGGTGGTGGTGGTGGTGGTGCCATCAAGCCCTGTCCCCTCCTCTCTCCCTCACCCACCTCCCCCATCCATCCATCCCAGCCCCCTCCTCTCTCCCTCACACCACTCCCCCATCCATTCATCCCTGCTCCCTCCTCTCTCCCTCACCCCACTCCCCCATCCATCCAGCCCTGCCTCCTCCTCTCTCCCTCACCCCACTCCCCCATCCACCCATGCCCCCTCTCTCACCCTCACCCCACTCCCCCATCCATCCATCCAGCCCCCTCCTCTCTCCCTCACCCCACTCCCCCATCCATCCATCCCTGCCCCCTCCTCTCTCCGTATTGAAAAGTTTCCAATATGTTGGTATGCAAAATTCAGATGGCAACCCTTGCAGTATATAGAAAGAGGGAAATGACACTTTTGAAAATATTATTAGGA
>JAPQNM010000651.1:210000-215000 GCA_029783475.1 Metacarcinus magister | reverse complement strand
CGACCGATTACCCGTCTGTCTGTCTGTCTGTCTGTCTGTCTGTCTGTCTTATCCTCTTTACCTAACACTAAGTTTCCTATATTTCTTCATTTGTATTTTTTTTTAATTAGCGACGAAACATTCACTAATTTATCGCCTCATAATTTCACCAAATAAAAGAGAGAGAGAGAGAGAAAAAAAAAAACCAGAATCTCATTATTTCCTTCTCATCAAATAAATACAAAACGAAAAAGAAAATATATATAATAAAAAAAATAATAAAAACCTTCGCTTACTTTCTAACATAACATAACATAACATAACATAACATAACATAACATAACATAACATAACATAAACACACCAAATTGAACGACACTGGTACACTAATAACCTTCCTTTCAATAGACAACCACACAACCACATAACCAGTCAACCAGTCAACCAGTCAACCACATAACCAGTCAACCAGTCACGCTCGTTAACCAATCAGCAGGACGAGGGCAGGACGAGGGTAAGACGAGGTGCAGGACGAGGGTAAGACGAGGGTAGGAGGAGATGCAGGCTGGGTGCGGTAAGGTCACTGTCTTCTTAGATATTTTAGACGAGAGTAAAAGTGGCCTCATCATTATGGAATTTCCACCACCACCACCACCACTACCACCACCACCACTACCACTACCACCACCACCACCATCACCACCATCATTACCACCACCACTTCCACCACTACTACCACTACTACTACCATTACTACTACTACTACTACTACTACTACTACTACTACTACTACTACTACTATCACCACCATCATCACGACACACACATAATACTATTCTTACGCTCCTTTTCTCTCTCTCTCTCATGCTACGTTTAAGAGGTATGTGGTACGTTTGTGTGTTGGTCTATCGTGCCCCCGGAGGGAACACACGGGAGTTATCGTGCTGGTCGCTGAGTGTCAGGTGGTGGTGGTGGTGGTGGTGGTGGCGGCGGACTCTGGTCACTCAACACCAACACCACAACGTGAGCAGTTATGCGTGTTAAAAGCAGAGTTTCGGGAGTGTGTGTGTGTGTGGCCGTCACGACACACACACACACACACACACAGGGATCTGGGTGCGGGCAGATCCATGGTGATAGACGAGTGTGTGGGTGGGGAGGTAGTGAGGGGAGGAGATTATATAACATCATAAATATACCTGAATATGGCTTATGATTACAGTATTAGTCTATGGAACCGTAAAAGAAATGTAGAATGTATAATTTGAGGTGGCTACAAGGCATAAATAACATTACCTCCTAAGCGAGGAATAATATGAAATGAAATGATGGAGACAAGTGTCGGTGAGGAGGTGGTAGTTGAGGGAGGAGCTAGTCACATCTATATACCATGTTGTAAAGGCGGAGTCAGTATCCGTCGAGCATTTGAGGAGGGAGGTTGTGAGCCGCGCTCTGATTATCACTACCTAACACCCAAACTTATGCGACGCTGTTGACCGATCGAGGGCTTTCGGAGGTCACAAGAAGAGTAAAATTGGTCAAAACGGGAAGAAAATCAGCCAGACGTCAACATAGCTCCCAAAGTGAGAAGAATTGTCAATAGGAATCCAGGAGTGGAGTTACTAAAACTGAAAGAGAGAGGATGGATGGCCAGGCTGGGTGGGACTTAGCCGGCCGGCAGAGGAAGGAAGGCGAGGCGGGTGGGACTTAGCCGGCAGAGGAAGGGAGGACGAGATGACACTAATAAAACTAAATGTGACTTATAATTACAGCATTAGTATATGGAACAGTTAAAGAAATGTATTATGTTTAATATGAGAAGGTGAAGATGCATATAACTAGTTCGTGTTTGAGATATGATCGGAAATAATGATGGTGGGCGGAGCCGCACGGGTAACGTGTGTGTTAGACGAGCGGGAGGAGCATGCTACACCCTAAATACATCCAGTGTCTCTCAAGCAGTCAAGGAGAGATGTCACACGCCGCGCTGTGATCCTTACAATTATTTTATTTGTTTTTTTTATGGACTATTGGTTCAGGTTAAGGAGATAGAGAGATTAAAAGAGAACATTAGGGTGGAATTGTTCAAACCTATCGTGAATATACATGAATATATAATGTTTTATGACTAAATAAAGTATATATTTCACTATAAATAGCCTGGGTCTCTCTCTCTCTCTCTCTCTCTCTCTCTCTCTCTCTCTCTCTCTCTCTCTCTCTCTCTCTCTCTCTCTCTCTCTCTCTCTCTCTCTCAAACTCCCTTTTTTCACTCCTCGACATTCACCTGCACACACAACTCCCTTTCTCCCTCCCTCCCTCCCTCCCTTCCTTCCCTTCCCTCCCTTCCCTCCCTTCCCTCCATCCCTCCCTTCCTCCATTCCTCCCTTAGGTATTCCAGCAAGTCAGTTATAGGTGTAGGTAGGAGCAGACAGGTAGGACGGGAAGGAAAGAGAAGGAAAGGGAGGGGAAGGGGGGGAGGGGGGGAGGGGGGAAAGGTAGGTAGATAGGTGTAGGTAATCACAGATAGGTGAAAGAAAAAAAAGTGGAGGGTAGTAGAGGGGAGGAGGGGAAGGAAGTTGGAGGTAGAGGAGGGGAAGGAGGGAGGTAAGGAGGGGAAGGAAGGAAGGGGAAGGGAAGGAAGGGAAGAGGTAGAGGGGAATGGGGGAAAGGAAGGAGGGGTAGATGGAGGTAAGGTAAGGAGGGGAAGGAAGGGGAAGGGGAAAGGGGGAGGGGAAAGGAGGAGGGGGGAGGGGGGAGGGGGAGGGGGTGTACCTTCTTACTCAACCCCAACGAAAAGTAAAAGTATAAGAGAGAAAGTTTTTCCTACTCATTCCTCCTCCAACTACCTCCTCGCATACACCTCCTCCTCCTCCTCCTCCTCCTCCTCTTCCTCCTCTTCGTATACATAAATAAGGTTGGAGGAGACAGTGTATTTAACTTAGTGACTGTGTGTGCGTGTGTGCGTGTGTGTGTTAGTATACAGGTGTTAATTAATTTTTACCTGGTCATCTATTATAACATTGGACCTCACCTGTCCTTTACCTCATTAAGCATTATGACAGGTAAGTTTAGTATACCTGATTATTTCTATACCTGTGTGTGTGTGTGTGTGTGTGTGTGTGTGTGTGTGTGTGTGTGTGTGTGTGTGTGTGTGTGTGTGTGTGTGTGTGTGTTTGTTTTCCTATTGAGCAAATACTTTCCCTTGAGACAATATTGACGTGGTCGTGTTTCGAATAAAACACACACACACACACACACACACACACACACACACACACACACACACACACACACACCAGTACCACCACCGCCTCCTAGCTTAATCTGCCCTTGATATAGAAATATTATTCATTATTTTTATTCGTCTTCCTCGTCAACACTGCAGACCCGCCCCACATCCCCGCTGCCCCGCCTCTTGAAACACTGCATTATTTCATCATCATCATCATTATTATTACTCATGCAAGAAAACAAGACTATAATAGGCCTAACAAGCCAAGATCTGGGGTAAAAAGCCAACGAGTGGTCACCTTGTTTACCGCAGGCCGCTGTCGCGTTGTGTGTGTGCGCGCGCGTGTGTGTTGTTTTTCCAAGGGTGAGTGAGGAAGGCGACGTGCCGCGGTGCTGGTGTGCTGTGTGGAGGATGTGAGGAGGTAAATGTGGTTACAGAGATTACGTCAGACTCTCTCTCTCTCCCCGGCACCTCCAGAAAATACATTAGTGTATTCTTTGCTTCTTCTGTGACCGCTAGCAGCCAGACAGGATCTCTTAACTCGGTGATTATATTTGTTCGTTTTAAACCTATTCTGTTCCTATCCATGTCATTTTGAGTGATGGAGGAGCAGTAACACATCATTCTTCACCAATAATAGTGGAGGGATATAAAGAAAACATAACCTATTAAGCGTAAATAACCTTAATAAATATCAACAGGTACCGCAAGATAGCGGCCGTGTGTTGGCTGGGGGGGTCACGTATATATTAAACCAAATTTGAGATTTTTGTTGTACACAGGAAAGCAATTATATATACTTTAAAAAATCGTCTGAAACACCTAACTGTTTCCTACATAATCATTTGTTATATTTGATTCGTATTTATTTCATGAAAAATTATTATTTCTAAGGTCAATTATAAGATCGAAAAATAGAATAAAGCAATAATAATGAAAGTAAACCAATATAAACCATATAATAGCATATATAAAAATTATTCAAACACAAAGTAAAGCCTAAATGAACTATAACACAAAGAAAAACGGAAAAAAATAACGAAAAAATGAGGAAAAAAACACCGTAATTATTTGTTTACATCCAAGAGTGTTAATTATAGCGTATTAGGTACAGTAAAAGAAGTGTTAGGACATGACGACCTACAAGGATATAGATGAAGGTGAGTGTGTTGTGTTGTAATACCTGTAATAACGGCAATACCGCCCCGAAAATACCGGTATGTCGTTATACGGGATAGGTGCACATCCCTAGACACACACACTCAGCTGACGCCAGGCAATGTAATCTGATTGTGTTTCCGAGTAATAATTATAATACTTAGGGCACCAGTTGTATTGCATATCATGTGTGTGTGTATATATATATATATATATATATATATATATATATATATATATATATATATATATATATATATATATATATGTACTGCGCTCATAGTGCTGCACTTGTTGACATTAAGCTGCATCTGACTGATGCAGTTTAATGTTGGCAAGTGTAGCATTGTGAGTGTAGGTAAAGGTAATAGGCCTGTAGACTACACATTAAATGACACTACCTTAGGAAGGTCATATAGTGTGAGGGAACTTGGGAGTTTAAGTAAGCAGTGACTTGCGCCCCAGGGAACAGTGTATTATAGCTAGAATTAAGGCCAACAAGATACTGAGATTTATTGTGACAAATAGGAGTTCTGAGGTCACTCTGAGGTTGCATTTAGCCCTAGTTATATCCCACCTAGATTATGCAGCTCAATTTTGGTTCCCCTTATTATAGGAAGGATATAGGCTC
>JAPQNM010000651.1:200000-205000 GCA_029783475.1 Metacarcinus magister | reverse complement strand
TATTATTATTATTATTATTTTTTATCATGTTTGGGTAAATGTAATATCATTGTTTACCTTGTGCAGGTTAGATAAGTGAGGTTAATTCAAGTTAAAAAAAAAGGAAATACTGGTTTGTGGAAAAATATAACTGATATGTATTTACTGTGTTTTGTGTTGTTTGTGTGTGTGTGTAGGGCCGTTGTGTGTGTGTGTGTAGTGTTTTCTGGCCTCTATTACACACACACACACACACACACACACACACACACACACACACACACACGCACACACACGCTGAGGCCACAAAACTGTTAAGCTGAGAATCACAACATCAAACACTCTTTTCTAATCAAACAGTCTGGTTTTTTTTTCTCGTTTACCTAACTGTTATATTGATTACCATATGTGCGAAACGTTATATATATACAAAACAAAATCATATATTATTATTATTATTATTTTTTACGAAACTTTTTGACCTACGAAGCTGTTTAGGAAAAAAAATCTCATTAATTTTTCTAATTTTTTTTACAAACTTTTTTTTCTTACGAAGCTGTTTAGATCTCTAACAGTTATTTCTTTACAAAATGTTCATTAATAATTACATTCCATTATATATAAAAAAAAAACTTGATAATAAGGACGTATTTTCGTAATTACTCAACATTATGCTTACAATAATAACACATTAATAATAACAGTAACATTATACAAACATATAGCGCGTGACAATAACACACACACACACACCAAAACAATAACACATTTACATAAACACAAGTCTATTATTATTACAATTATTATTATTATCATTATTATCTCTCTCTCTTTTCTCTCTCTCTCTCTCTCTCTCTTGCTCAGGTAATATTTACTCCCACACACTTCAATTAACACCTGCACATCACCGGAAACAAACAAGCAAAACAAACAAAACAAGCATAAACAAACACACACACAGGCCATACAAACAGACGCACAAACAGACACACAGACAAACAGACAAACAAACAAACAAACGCCACTTAAATATCTTCCAGACTATGAGAATGTAGAACAGGGCTGACCGCGGTGTCCGAAACCTTGCCTCAAATGTTCGACTTTGGCTTAGGATTCACCCTCCTCCTCCTCCTCCTCCTCCTCCTCCTCCTCCTCCTCCATTTATTCTTTCCCTCCTACCTCCCTCCTTTATCAGTGTTTTCCTTTCGTATCTCTCTGCTTTCCTATTTCTTTCCTCTCTATTTACCACCAATGTATTATTTTCCCCTCCTCCTCCTCCTCCTCCTCCTCCTCAAAACAAAGTTAGAAGTAGGAGAAGGAAGTGAAGGAGGGAAAGGAAGAAATAGAGAAGGAGGTGCATAGAAGAGAATTGAATTAATAAGAGGGAGGGGACAAGAAGAAAAGTACAGTACAAAGGAGGAGGAGGAGGAGGAGGAGGAGGAGGGGGAGGAGGAGGAGGAAGAAGAATTGGTCGAGCTTGAGAATAAGAGAATAGAGAATAAAAAGAGAAGAATATATAGATTCAGGGGAGGAGGAGGAGGAGGAGGAGGAGGAGGAAAACGAGGAAGAGGATGAAAAGGAGAAAAATAACATTGATATTCACACAAAAAAGAACAGGAGGAAGAGAAGAGTGAATAGAAGGAAGAAGAAGAGGAGGAGGAGGAGGAGGAGGAGGGAGATCAAGAAGAAAATGAAAATATATATAATTACGATGAGGAAGAAAGGAAAAAAAGAGAAAATATAGACTAATAATGATAATGAGGAGGAGGAGGAAGAGAGAAAAAAAAAACCAGAAAATAAAATGATAATATATAAAATAACTAAGAAAAATAGAGAAGAAGAAGAAGAAAGGAATTAGGAGACAGTAACAAACGCGTCCTAACTTAACCTAACTTAACCTAATTTAACCTAACATAACATAACGTAACATAAACTTTGTCATGGTATAATCTAGCGTCTCTCACTTGGTCTCCCTTACAGGAATAATTACTGCCATTAATACTGACGAGGAGAAAGTTTTAGCCCGGGGCGAGAGAGAGAGAGAGAGAGAGAGAGAGAGAGAGAGAGAGAGAGAGAGAGGAGAGAGAGAGAGAGAGAGAGAGAGAGAGAGGGAGGGAGAGAGGGGGTAGTGGGAGTGTATATATATATGATAATCGGGAGGTAGGCAATAATGGAGCTGGAGAGAAAGGCAAGAGGGAGGAAAGAATGGAGAGAAGGAATGAATATGTGATGAGAAGAAAAGGTTTAGGAGGTAAAAATATTCTCTCTCTCTCTCTCTCTCTCTCTCTCTCTCTCTCCTCTCTCTCTCTCTCTTTCTCTCTCTCTCTCTTTCACACGGGATCACAGGTAAGGTCAGGTAAACACACACGCACACACTGCCTGTACTCGGCTCACCTCCCCTGTAGTAAAAGTGAATAGTTTGGGAGTGCGCCAAGTATAGCCAACACTACCACACTCTCTCTAATTCTCTCTTTCTCTATCTCTCTCTCTCTTACTTTCTTTCTTTTTATGTTTTTCTTTTATTTTCATGAATTTTCGTCTAGTCATTCCCTCTTATCATTCCTGTCATGCCTACTACCTTCTTCATTTCCTTTCTCTCTCTCTCTCTCTCTCTCTCTCTCTCTCTCTCTCTCTCTCTCTCTCTCTCTCTCTCTCTCTCTCTCTCTCTCATTTCCTTTACAATCACATCCTTCATTCTTTCCTCCTTTCTCTCTTTCTTCACTGTCTCTTTCTCTGAAGTTACCTCTCTCTTCCTTTCCTTTCCTCTCTCCCTCCTTCCTTCCCTCCTTCCTTCCCTCCTTCCTTCCCTCCTTCTCTCCCTCCTTCCCCCATTCGTTTTCTCTCCTTCTCTCTATGTTAATTTAAGTTTTCGATACATAAATATGTCTCATCGTAAGGGTCACTTAACCATTTTCAAATACATCAGTGATCATAAATAATACAACGGGTGAATAGGCGTTTCTTTAACCTTTAACCTAATGTATTGTATATAACTTTGACTCAATATGGTTACATGGGGTCAGGTGTGTGAGGGATGAAGATTAGGTTAGGTCAGGTCAGGTTAGGTTAGGTTAGGTTAGGTTAGGTCAGGTGTTTGAGGGAGGCAGTACAATGTATTTTTTTGTGTGATAATAATAATAGTAAAAAAAAATATATATATACCTCTATTAGCGTTATATTCTAATGGTTTGGGAACTGTTTCTTGCATTTATGTCTAGTATTATTTTATGTCTATAAGGATGGGTGAATGGGGGGGGGGTTGTGTTGGCAAGGAGGGAGGTAGTACAATGTTTGTTTTTTTTAGTATATCTTGAGCGGAAAACTAGCTATGAAAAACTAGATAATGATTTGTGAGAAGATAGAAGAATGTGTTTGTAATGTCAAATGCATGTAGGTTCAGATAGCTGTTTGTGTAATACTAAAAGGTGTTCGTATGAGTTGAATGACAGGAGAAAGAAGAAGAAAATAGGTTAGAGATTGTTATACTTTTAATGGTACAGGAAATGGGATGGTGAAAGACAGGATATACATAGTTTGTGAAATGCAGGAAGACAAAGAAGATTAAATAGAAAAAAATAATAAAAGTGTTGTCTGGTGTAATTAGGACATTGTTACTTAATTAAATATAAATAGAAAATAAATATAAATAAATAAAATAAATATAAGTGGTTTACAATATACGAGGAACTTATAAATTACATCTAAATACAAAAAATTAAAAATCACAAATACAACCAAAGCAACGCGTATATACTTCTCGTGTGTGTGTGTGTGTGTGTGTGTGTGTGTGTGTGTGTGTTTCAGTGTGTATGCATAAACCTTTGTGTGTGTGTATGTACGTGTGTGTGTGTGTGTGTGTTTTTCCTGCCATTAAATAGTCTTATTACCCTTTGTCTTCTCACACGAAACTATCTGATCAACTTTCAACTCTCACTCCATAACTTTCTTGAATTTCGTCACATTCCTACAAAGGTGATGGTGGTGGTGGTGGTGGTGGTGGTGGTGATGGTGGTGGGGTGTGGTGGTGGTGATGGTGGTGGTAGTAGTAGTAGTAGTGGTAGTGGTAGTGGTAGTGGTGGTGGTAATAAAAAAACAATGGTAGTGGTGGTGATGGTGGTGGTCAAACGGACTTTCACGCCATACTGACCTCTCTCTCTCTCTCTCTCTCTCTCTCTCTCTCTCTCTCTCTCTCTCTCTCTCTCTCTCTCTCTCTCTCTTTCTCTCTCTCCACTTTTTCCTCTAACGCAGCCAAAATCTTGAAAAATATAATAGAAAAGGTTATTATTATTATTATTATTATTATGAATAGTAATGGTAATAATAGTAGTTATATAAGTGATTTTTTCTTTCCCTCTCCTCCCCTCCTCCTCCTCCTCTTCCTCCTCCTCGTCCTCGTCCTCGTCCTCGTCCTCCTCCTCCTCCAAGGTACAATTGAGAGAAAGTACACGAACAGTCCTTAGAAAGTACGAGTCTTCATGAAAGAAAGTTAGGAATTCTACAGGTTTCTCTCCAGACCACGTGGGCTGAAGGGCATTGGCACACACACACACACACACACACACACACACACACACACACACACACACACACACACACACACACGCACACACACACACACACACACACACACACACCCCCCGATTCTAACCTAAGCTAACGTAACCTAACTTAACCTACATCTCACACACACACACACACACACACACACACACACACACCTTAGGCTATTGTGAGGTAACGAAATGAGTCCATTGTATAAACAGCCTCAAGAACTTACTCACTTTCCTTCCTTCCTTTCTTTCCTCATCCTTTCCTTCTTTCCTTTCCTTTCCTTTTCTCCCCTTCCTTCCTTCTTTCCTTTCCTTCCCTTTTCTTCCTTCCTTTCTTCACTTTCCTTCCTTCCCTTCCTCAATCCTATTTCTACCTTTTCAAAACTAAACCTAATTTAAAACTCCTCAATTTCTATACCTTATAATCAAACACTAATTCTATATCATTCCAATAACCGTCAATCATTATTT